>VNJR01001248.1:0-77578 GCA_008042585.1 Drosophila punjabiensis
ACGCATGGCCACTGACCCTTTCGGGGGGGGAGGCACAACGTGCAGCCTTGGCGCGGGCTTTGGTGCGTGAGCCTTCGTTTTTGATGCTGGATGAACCTTTTGCCGCCTTGGATGCGTTGACGCGTTTGAAAATGCAGCATCTGGTCTCAGAGTTATGGATTCATCATCAATGCTCAGTCTTGCTGGTAACGCATGATGTTGATGAAGCCCTGCTTCTGGCGGACCGTGCAGTCGTGCTGGACCGTGGCCGTATTCATATGGATCTGCCTATTCCTATGGAGCGCCCTCGTCGGCATGCCGATCCTCAGTTTGAGCGACTGCGTAGCGCTCTGCTCGGCGCTCTTGGAGTGCATGACGGGTAGGTTTTCTTGCCAACTCTGTAAGTCTGACAAGCGCGGGCGTTTTATGGCTGCGTATGGGCTGTGTTGCCCATAAGCTGAAAGTATTTTCTTACACTCATTCATAATCCCATGGGTGTGAGAGTATTTTCGGATTAATTTATGATTTCACATAGAAAATAGAAGATATTTTGATTCCAAGGGTGGTTATGTCTGCTTTGGAAGATAATATTTTTTTAAGTGATTCCGACAGCAGGCAGGAAAATCCCTTACTATAATTTATGGTTTGCTATGTGTGGTAAATGAGAGACAGAAGTATGGGCGAACGCGTGCTGTCTGGAGATAATAATAGATTGTAACATATTGTAAAAAAAGGATTTATTAAAATCCACCATATTTTCTCTATAAATGAGCCGTAAAATTTCTACAAACCTCATTAACGACTCAATTGACTCGTATTATTTTTAATACAACAATAAAAATCGTTATTAATAAATTACACTAAAAAATGTCATTTGGGGGCGTCATGCGTAACTCAACGGTTCCCCGGCCACGGGTTTTGGCGGGGCATCTTCCTGTCGATATGGTCACGCGTAGTTTTCTATTCTGCTTTGCGCTTGTCATTCTGGTTCCAACCCAGTCGGGTAAAGCCGCAACCGTGCGCGGACGTACCTTGCATGCTGTTAAAGATGAGCATGTTCGATCGGGGGAAGATACACATCGTATCCAGCAGCCACGTGGTAAAGCCAAGCCTAAGTCTACGGCTGTTGCGGCAGATCAGACAGAAATTGTGAACGTAAAAAGCAAGGTTTCTCCATCCCGGCGTCAGCTTCTGGCGCGCCAGAATGACCCTGTGGCGGTTACAACCATTACGGAAAAAGACCTTCAGAGCCACCAGATTACAAATATCCTGCAAGCAACAAAGCTGCTGCCTGCAGTTTCGTTGCAGATTACGAACCCGCGTAACACCGCCATTAACGTGCGTGGATTGGGTAATTTTAGTTCAAGCGCACAGGATGGTCTGGAAAACGGAACTGCAGTTTATATCGATGGTGTTTATCAGACACGACCGGGCGCCGTTTTGGGGCATATTACTGACCTCGCCGGGATAGAGGTCCTTAAGGGGCCGCAGGCAACACGCGGTGGTGTTGATAACGACGGTGGCGTCATTAACTTTACCACATTACTGCCGTCCTTTAAGCGGCAGTACACAGTGACTGGGGACTATGGTAGCTATAACACAGCCAATATACGGCTGCGCGCTACAGGCGCCATTGGGAATAGCGACAAGGTTGCTTACAGCCTGTCCGGTTATTCTATTAACCGCGATGGTTACATCAAAAACGTTACGACAGGCCGCTATTACGAGGATTATCACGACATTGGCGTCAAGGGCCAGATTTTGGCAAAGCCAACGGATGACCTGACAATTCGCCTGATTGCTGATTACTCCCATCTGCGCGAAAGCTGCTGCGTTACGCCTATGTCTTCAGTGCTGACGCATTACGCAAATGGTGCAGCCGTTGCTGGGAATTACTACCAAAGGGCTGCTGCCGCTGGTGCAGAACCGGTTCCAGCCAATGGTGTTCGTGACCTGCTGATTAGTGCTCCCGCAACCGGCTCTCAGGCTGTGGATCAGGAAACCTATGGCTTGTCACTTCACACGGCTTACCAACTCCCCAATCAGTGGAAGTTGGAGAACATTGCATCGTGGCGGGCCTGGTTCTGGTATCCTCATAATGGCTTTTCAGGAGGGTTGGGCACAACACCAGGTTTGCAAACCCTGAATGCTGGCAACAATCAGGTGTATGAGCAGCACGCAACAGAAGAGCTTAAAATTTCCTCGCCGACAGATCGTCGTTTGCAGTTTTCTGCCGGCGTATTTTATATGTATGAAGAAGTGCCAGATTATACACGTTGGCAGATTACTGCTCAGGGTGCGAAATATTTTGGCTATGGTTATAGCCCATCCATTTACAATTCTGCGTTGAACGGGGCTTTGTTTACGTCAAAAGATAACCCGATTACAAATGAAGTGGCAGGTTATTTTCGGAGCAAATACGCCATTACCTCCAAACTCTCCCTTGAGGGTGGGTTCAGATATTCTTTCGTAACAAAATCAGGCAGCTATTCGTCCAAGATTGTGGGGTCGTCCAATACGGCTTTGGCTTCTCAGGTTTTGGGGAATGTTGTCTCCTATCATGCTTTTCATCGGGAGCATGAACCGAGTGGTAACCTGAGCTTGGTATGGCGTCCCACCGATGAGTCCTTGCTTTATGCGACTTATAGCCGTGGTCTGCGTAACGGCGGTATCAACCTTGTCAGTCTCAATATTGCCCAAGGTGCCAATCCGGATGTTAAACCTGAAATAGATGATATGTTCGAAGTTGGTGCAAAAAACTCTTTTCTGCACAAGAGGCTTTTGGTTAATGTGGCTGCTTTTTGGAATAATGTTCACAACTATATTACCAGCGCTTCGTACTATACCCCAACGGGGACCACAATTTCATATTTAACAAATGCAAAGCATGTCATCTCACGTGGGTTCGAATTGGACACGCGCGGTATTATTCTTCCTGGTTTGGAAGGACGGGTTTCTGCATCTTATACCGATGCATATTTTGCATCTTTTGATAATGCCAGTCATCCTTTGGAATCCTCTAATGTTAAAGGCCTGTATAGCCTGACAGGGAACCAGATTCCGCTCAATTCCAAATGGAATCTTTCCGCTGGTCTGGAATATACCGTCCCAGTCAAGCGACTGACGCAAGGATCGGGCGATTTTTGGAGCACGCTCCTGTTCTATGTCGGCGCGGATTATACTTATCGGTCGCGTTATTATGCGGATGCATCCGAATCTCTGTACACGCGCGTCAAACCATATGGTCTTTTGGATGGGCATATTGGTATTCGCCCAGAGTCTGGCAAATGGGATCTGAGTTTTTGGGGGCATAACATGCTGGACAAAAGATACTTTATTACAATGACCCCCTTGGCTGCAGGTGCTGTCTTCTATGGTCAGGTGGGCGAGCCCGCAATGTTTGGTGGGGAATTCACCTACAAGTTGTAGCTCACAGTGCCCCGCCGCTCAAAAGCGGGGCACCTTGCAGGCATCGTGTCATGGAGAAGCACGTTCATGGCAACACTGTTGCGCATAAAGTCGGGTATGGGGAATACTATGGGTGATAAAACAGTGTTGGTCGCACGGCGTATCTATACAATGGATGCCAGACGCCCGGTGGCCACCCATCTGGCGCACCAGAATGGGCGTATTCTTGCCATTGGCGGCGCAGAAGAGTGTCCCAAAGATGCCAGGATTGACACACGTTTTGCTGATTCGTTTTTAATTCCCGGGTTTGTCGAAGGCCATAGTCATTTTATGGAAGGTCGGGCATGGTCTTACCTTTATCTTGGTTTTTTTGACCGGCAGGGGCCAGATGGACGTGTTCATCCCGGTTTGAAGACAAAGGCTGCCGTCCTTGGCGCCTTGGCCCATGCTGCGGCCACAACAGAAGGCGCTGTAATTGGGGCATGGGCCTTTGACCCGATCTACCTGAGTGGAACACGGCTGACCCTGGAGGACCTGGATGGCATATCGCGCACGTTGCCGGTTATTGTCACTCATGCCTCGGGGCACATTATTACCGTAAATTCGGTTGTGCTGACGAAAATGGGTATTACGGCCACATCTGATCTGGACGGAATGCTGCGTCAGGATGATGGGCAGATTAGTGGTGAACTGACCGGACCAGACCTGATAAACCGCGCCCAGCGCGTTGTGGGGGAAAGCGCTTTTTCCCAAGGGCTTGATGTGTCTGATATCCGGTCATTTGCATCTATTGCGCGGCGTGCAGGCGTGACAACGGCAGCCGATCTGTTTTCGGATATGTCAGATAAGACCGTTACAGCCTACCGCCAGGCAGCCGAGGATAACACCATTCCCCTGCGTATGGTGCCAGCCCTTGGCGCTTTATTATATCCGGGAGCAAAAGCGCTTGAGCGTTTGCGCGAAGTGGAAAGTTTTTCTCATGAAAAGCTTTATTTTGGTGCCGTTAAACTGATCCTTGATGGGTCAATACAGGGTTTTACCGCCAGACTCCGTTGGCCAGGTTACCATAATGGTGCGCCCAATGGGTTGTGGTATGTCGCTCCGCCTCAGCTTGAAGATGTTGTGGAGCATCTACACGCCGCAGGTGTGCAACTTCATATTCATACAAATGGAGATGAGGCAACGGAGCTAGCCGTCAATGTGCTAGGTAGGGTTTTGGCGCATCACCCACGTCCGGACCACCGGCATACACTCCAGCATTGCCAGTTGGCCGACCCATCCCTGTTCCGGCGTATTGCTGTCCTTGGTTTGTGTTGCAACCTGTTTTCCAACCATATTTTTTATTGGGGGGATCAGCATGTGGAAAAAACGCTGGGTCTGGCACGGGCCAAGCGGATGAACGCTGCGCGTACAGCGCTGGATCATGGCATTGCGCTGGCTTTGCATTCTGATGCGCCAGTTACGCCATTGGCGCCACTTTTTACAGCATGGTGCGCCGTGGAGCGTTTGACGGCAAGTGGGCGTGTGCTTGGTGCAGAGGAAGCCATAGGAGTGGAGGAGGCTCTGCGGGCGGTAACACTGGGGGCTGCTTACACACTGCATCTTGATCATGCGGTCGGCAGCCTGGAAGTTGGTAAGTTTGCTGATATGGCAGTGTTGGATTCTGATCCGTTTGCTGGCCCTGCAGCCGATTTGTGGAAGGTTGGCGTGCGTGGAACGGTCTTCTCGGGGCAATATTTCGCAGCAGATGCGCCGTGAGGCCGGTTGTCCATAGCATTGGTGGGTTTTTGGGGGCCGGAAAAACCACCACCATCCATCGGTTAATGATGCAAAGTGATGTACGCACCGGCGTTGTGGTCAACGATTTTGGTGCACTGAACATTGATGAAGCGTTGATAGCCAGTCGTGGTGGCAATGTTGTCGGGCTGACCAATGGGTGTGTGTGTTGCACAATAGGTGATGATCTGGGCGGCGCACTTGCACGCTTGTGTGCTGTAGCACCAGGTTTGCAGCGAATTTTTGTAGAAACCAGTGGCGTATCAGACCCTCGCAAAACTGCACAGATTGTTGCGTTGGAAGCCACTGTTACACCCGGACGGGTTGTGACTGTTGTCAATGCTTATGATTTTCCAACAGTGTTCAAAGATAACTATCTGCACGATACCCTTAAAAGACAGATCGTGCGTGCAGACTACATCATGCTGAGTCATGTGGATGTTGCACCTGAGCCATCGTACAACAAAACGCTGGATGCGTTGCAGGCATTGGGCATTGGGTGCGCGCGTATTGTTCTGGGGGGACAGGAGGATGAGACCTGTTTCACTCTTTCTACGGACAGTACGTTTGCAGGGGAGCCTGAGCAGAGCACGGTGCAAGAAGGGATGTTCCATTGCGAGGAGCCCGGCCCCCCCACCCGGCAGGGCCCCCCATTCTGGCAATGGCATTGGGAGCCTGATGCCGAGGGAGACCAATTCCCCATGAGTCAGATCCAGCTTGAACACTGGCTGGCCTCTCTGCCGCCCGAGATCGTGCGTGTAAAGGGGGTCGTGCGTTTGCTGAGCCATAACCATTACAGCGTAGTGCACAAGGTGGGGCGGAGACATTTGTTTTCAACACTTGATGCACCTCCATTTTGCGGTCTGGTGGTGATTGGTCGTTACCCCTCTGTGCTTGCCCGGAATATGGGGCAGGAATTCAAAAATTTTATAGAAAAGCAGGCGAGATCATGACTTCTGAACATGCACCATGGGGTTCGCGTCAGCAGGAAGCACATCGGGTGGCAACGGCGCCTGCATATCCGTCTGTCGTTACCGGGTGGTGGGTCTGCCTTGTTTTGTCCTGTGCGTATGCACTGTCTTTTCTCGATCGTGGAATTCTGAGTGTTCTGGCCGCACCTGTTGAGGCAGACCTGATGATCGGGGATGTCAAGTTCAGTCTTTTGCAGGGATTCTCGTTTGCAGTGTTTTATGCTGTGTTTGGGCTGCCTGTTGCGTATCTTGTAGATACACGCCACCGCGGTCTGGTGATGGCGAGCGGGATTTTTGTCTGGAGTATTGCTACAATACTGTGCGGTCTCAGCCATAGTTTTGTGCAGCTTTTTTTGTGCCGGATTGCCGTTGGTGTCGGCGAGGCCACGTTGCTGCCAGGTGCGACATCGGTGCTGCGGGACTGCTTTTCTCCCCAAAAACGTGGTCTGCCATTAGCTGTTTTTGCCACGGGCCTGTTTGTGGGGAGTGCAGCTTCGGGGTTTCTGGTCAGTATTGTCACGCGTTATGCGCAAGATCTTTTTGCGTGGATACCCGTTGTGGGCGCGTGGCACCCTTGGCGTTTGACATTGATCCTTGCCGGGGCTGCCGGGCTGCCAACTGCTGTGGTTGTGGCCTTTATCCGTGTCAGGCGCGGCACAGCTGTTGCGTGGAACATACATTTGCTCGATCTTGCGCCTCTTATTGCCCTGTACCGGGAAAAAACAGCACTGCTTTCACTTCATCATGTCGGGTTCACGGCCCTCTGCTTCGCCAGTTATGCCCTTTCGGCTTGGTTACCGCTGATATTTGTGCGCCAGTATGGCTGGTCTCTTGTTCAGGTTGGGCAGACCATGGGTTTGTTAACGCTTGTGGTAGGATCAGCCGGGTCGCTGACGGGTGGTTTTTTAGCGGATTTTTATGCTCGGCGGGGTATTGCAGGGGGCAAAATGCGGGTTGGGCTGATTGCGGCCCTGGGTATGGGGGTTTCGGGGATAGCGCTGAGCGTTGTGTCTGGCAGTGTTTCTTCCATTGTTGTGTGCACTGTTTTTTTCTTTTTTTCATGCTTCGTCTGGGGATTGGCTCCCGGTTTTCTTCAGGAGATTGTGCCACCGGCTATTTTGGGGCGTGTGACGGCTTTGTACACGGCTATTGTTAATCTGGTGGCCATGAGCCTTGGTCCATTGTCCAGTGCTGTGCTGGCGCAGCATTTTTCCGGCTCCAATGCCTTGTCGTGTGGTAGTGCAATTGTGGCAGCCGTGGGGAGTGCTCTGGCAGCCCTTTTGTTCTGGTATGCGGTTCATACTCTTGCCCAGTCACAGCAGCAGGGCACATCGGAATCTCTTGGTATGGCATCGGATCGCTGATGTCTCGCCGGTTTTCGGGGAGTGGCGCGGCATATCGGGCCATGGCGTTATACGAGACCATTCCCGATCTGCAAGGTGAACCCTATATTCTGGACACACTGAACCCATCGGAAAAAAATATACTGCTTCGCGCGGGCAAGCTGATCACGTTTAAATCTGGGGATACCCTGTTCCGGCAGGGGGACCCGCATGGTGGTATTTTTATTATCCTCAGTGGTCATGTGCGCACATATTATGCGGCCCCCAATGGGCGTGAGATCACGTTGGCCAAGTGGCCAGCCGGTCATTTTGTGGGTGGGCCGGATATTTTGGGCGGTGGACAGCACATATGGTCGGGTGAGGCTCTTGAACCCGTTGAGGTGCTGCATCTGCCGGGGCAGGTGGCGCGCGACTTGACCTTGCAATGTCCGGCTTTCGCGTTGGCTCTGGTTCATGCGCTGGCCCACAAGGGGCGTTGTTATTCTGCTCTTTTGCAAATGCTCGCTACACGCTCAGCGATCGAGCGACTGGCTCAGGTGTTGCTTAATCTTGCTGAACGGAGTGTTGATGGTCGCTCGTTGCCACTTCATGTCTCGCACGAGGAGCTGGCCATGCTTATTGGTAGTACACGGCAGTGGGTCACAGCAAGCATAAGCCGTTTTTGCAAACAGGGCGTGTTAGGGCGTGAGGGAAAGCAGGTGACAATCCTGCTCCCGGTTGTTCTCAAACGTCTGGGTATGGGGGGTGAGACAGATCTGTAAGCGCTCTTACGCTAGGTTTGACGGGTCAGTGTGACAATCGCTTTGCGCGCCAGCTTACGGACTTCAGGGTCTGGGTCATCTACCAAATTGTTCAGGAGCGGCACCGCTGCGGTATCGCCAATAGCCCCGAGTGCTGCTGCGGCTTCCTTACGCAATGCGCTAATGGGGGAGGACAGGGCCGGAGCCAGAACTACCAGAGCAGCACTCAGGCCTGGCTGCCCGAGTGCTGCTGCGGCTTTAACCCGCACCTGCCAGTAGTCATCGGTCATGGCCTGTGCCAGTTCTGGTAGTGCGTCCCGCAGCCCCATGCGTCCCGCCCGTTCGGCTGCTGTTTCGCGCACATGCCAGCTTGGGTCGGACAAAGCGTGGCGCACGGTAGCCTCGGCCGCTGGACCATGTGTTAGCGCACCTATTGCCGTGCGGCGGACTTCACTGTCCGGGTCGGTTCTGGCGGCCTGAACAAGCAGTGTGCAGGCTGCATCCGTGCGCAGCCAACCCAGTAAAGCCGCAGCGGCACGGCGGATGTCAGTGGTGGTCTCCGGGGCGGTGTGTGCCACGCTAGCCAGTGCAGCCGCTGCTACATCAAAAGCGGTGGGTGTGCGTAAGGGAGTCAGTGCGCGCAGCGCAACGGCCTGAACAAATGGGGTAGGGTGGTTGGCCGCAGCCAGTAACAGTGGTTCGTCTTGGCGTGTCACCACGTCTGGTAGAGCCGTGGCGGCTGCCTCACGCACAGTCGCATCGGGGTCGTGTAATGCCTGCACCAGAGCAGGTGCCACTGTGCTGGCACGAAAACTGCCCAGTGCTTTGGCGGCTTCGGCACGGAGGTCAGGTTCAGCATCGTCCAGACGGCGGAGCAGGGCAGGAATGGCACTGTCATCCCCGCAATCGGCAAGGGCTAGAATGGCGACCCGGCGGGTTGCTGCGTCCGGGTGGTCAAGCTGGTCAAGCAGGATGCCAAGGTCGTCGGAATCAGTTTCAAAAACAGTCATAGTCTGTTACCGCAGCAGATAGGGAATGGAGACTGCAACAGCGCCGGTCGGGCAGTCAGCCTCGCATGGCAGGCAATACCAGCATTCATTATAACGCATGTAGGCAACGCCCTGCGTCAGGTCGATGGCGAGTACATCCAGCGGGCAGGAGTCCACACAAGCCGTGCAGCCTTTGTCTGCAATGCATTTTTCCGCATCTACAGTTACAGGAACACTTGTGGCAAAACTGGCGAGGGGCATAGTTTATCCTTTCACAAATTAAGTGGGGCAGTCGGAGGGCGCCAATCTGTGCTGATAGGTTACGATGCTGCTTGGGGGATACGCAGCTGGCCATAGGCATCTGTGTCGGCTTTGGGCATGTCCACAATGTATGGGCTAATTGGGCGTTTTGCACTGTGTATGCTCCCATCCGCATTTTTTGTGAGCAACGTATGGCAGAACCAGTCCTTGTCGTTTCTGTCGGGATAATCGACACGGTAATGGTACAGCCCCCAGCGGCTTTCTTCCCGAAACAGGGAGGCTGCAGTTGCCATTAATGCGCAGTCGAGAATGGAATGCACTTCCATTGCGCGCATGAGTTCATGTGGGTCACGCGCGATCAGGCTGTCCAGATCGTGTGCGATCTCACGCAGGCGTTGCTGCCCTGTCAGCATTTTTTGTGTGACTTTGGGTGGCTGGAGGTAATCATTAACGATCCGGCGAATTTTATATTCAACCTCGTAAGGGGTCAGGCCATGAGTGCGCCGGGTGGGGGCAAGCACGCGCTGTTGTTCAAGGTTAATAAAATCGGGGTCCGGTGTGGCCAGTTCGTTTTGTGCACAGTAATCGGCCGCACTTTCGCCTGCATAGGCACCACATACAAACGCGCCAAGCATGTAATTATGGGGTACACTGGCCATATCTCCAGCGCTGTACAGCCCGGGCACTGTTGTGCGCCCACGGTCGTCCACCCATACGCCTGATGCGCTGTGACCTGAACACAGACCAATTTCCGAAATATGCATTTCCACCATCTGGTGGCGGTAATCTGTGCCTCGCCCACTGTGAAAACGCCCGCGGCTGGGGCGTTCGTTGGTATGCAGGATGGTTTCTATGGTGCTGATTGTTTCTTCGGCCAGATGGTCGAGTTTCAGATACACAGGCCCCCGACCGCCATGGAGTTCGTTGTAGAACTCAAGCATCATTTGCCCGCTCCAGTAGTCGCATTCGATAAACCGTTCGCCTGTAGCGTTGGCGGTATAACCACCGAATGGACCTGTTACATAAGCGCAGGCAGGACCATTATAATCCTTGATGAGCGGATTGATCTGGAAGCATTCCAAATTGGTCAGTGCTGCTCCGGCATGGAATGCCATGGCGTATCCATCGCCACAGTTTGTGGGGTTTTCGTAAGTGCCGAACAGGTAGCCCGAAGCCGGAAGGCCAAGGCGCCCTGCTGCCCCACATGCCAAAATAACAGCCTTGGCACGAATGACCACAAATTCCGATGTACGTGTATTTACCCCAATGGCGCCAGCAATCCGTCCGTCGGGGGAGGGTAGCAGGCGTGTGGCCATGTAGCGGTTGGTAATATCTACACGGAGGCGACGCAGCGTGCGGTAGAGAGATTTTTTAACATTATGTCCCTCTGGCATGGGTAGCACATAGCTGCCCATATGGTGCACCTTGCGCACGTTATAGTCGCCTGTGGCATCGCGCTCGAATTTTACGCCGAGCGAGTCAAGATACTCGATCATTGAAAAACTACGTTGCGCATACGCCATGACGTTGGCTTGTTCTACAATACCATCATTGGCGGCCGTAATTTCGCGCACGTATTGTTCGGGAGTGGCATGCCCAGGAACTATGGCGTTGTTCAGCCCATCCATCCCCATGGAAATGGCACCTGAGCGTTTGACGTTCGCTTTTTCCATAAGCACTACGCGCAATGCGGGATTACGTTCGCGCGCTTTTATGGCAGCCATTGGACCGGCTGTGCCGCCACCAATGACAAGAATGTCGGTTTCCAGTTCATGGGTGGTTATTGCGGTTTGGAATGTGGTTGGCATGGCGGCTTCTCCTGCGCGGTACGTCCACAAGACATGCTCTGCCCAGAACGAGCTGAACAGCAATTAATTGCTTTTTCCGTTGGGCTAAGGACCGGGCTCTACCTCCAGTATCCGTTGGTTTTCCGGGATTTTTAGCCAAAAACAACGAAATTAAATAGTTTTAAAAATGTGTTTTTGGCAATTTACAATTATTGAAAATAGTGGAACATAAAATGCACGTCATTCATTGAGTTTAATTTCCGTTTAAACGATAATTTTTTGTTATACAGGCTGTATGCGTTAGGGAATCGGATTTACTTGTTTCGGAAGCATCCTCAAGCCATGCGGCCAGGGGGAGGAAACAGGCAGACAGAGCATGGCTGACACAGGCTGCACATAGAAAGGATGGAGGCGTGAAAGTGCTTTCAAGGCGTAGTTTGGGAAAACTGGCATTGGCGCAAGGCATCGTTTCGGTGCTGGGCAGTGCGGCTATTGCGCGGGACAGGGTGGTCAGGATCGGGTGCCAGAAATACGGCACGCTGGTACTGCTCAAGGAAAAAGGCTTTCTGGAGGAAGCTCTTAAACCCAAGGGGGTATCGGTCCAATGGGCGCAGTTTCCGGCGGGACCACCGCTCTTGCAGGCGCTTATCAGCGGCGCGCTGGATTTTGGTGGTACAGGCGATTTGCCTCCGGTCTTTGCGCAGGCCAGTTCTCCCGGTGCTCTTATTTATGCAGGAAACGAGACACCCACCGGCTCAAGTGAGGCCATTATTGTGTCAGCAAGCAGTGCTATTCGTAGCGTGAGCGATCTGCGCGGCAAGCGGATTGCTGTTACGCGCGGTTCAGATGCACATTGGTTGCTGCTGTCTTCGCTCAAAAACAATGGTCTCACTTTTAAGGATGTGGAGGTTTCATACCTGTTGCCAGCAGCCGCACGCCCAGCGTTTGAAGCCGGGAAAGTGGATGCGTGGTCTATCTGGGACCCTTATCTGTCAGGGGTAAGCACCCCGGTCCGCAGTCTGGCTACAGGGAGTGATGTGGGTGGCGGCACACAATTCTACCTTGCCCGAACAGGGTTTTTTACAGACAGTCGTGATCTTTTGCATGATGTGATAGCAGCAGTTGAGCGGTGCGATGAGTGGGCGCAGGCTAACAAAGCTGAGGTCGCGGCCATTCTGGCACGGAGCACGGGGCTGGATTTGGCTGTGGTTGCGCGCTCGGTGGACAAGATCAACTTCGGTTTTCATCGTATTACACCGCAGGTCGTGGCGCATCAGCAGCATATAGCAGACACATTCGCAGCGGAGGGATTGTTACCGTCCACGCCGAAAGTCAGCGAAGCCGCCCCCGAAATCTGAAGAGTCGACGAACATAACATCGCCTTTTTACGGAAGATGAGCATGACAATTCATAATACTGAAAACCTGAATGTACTGTGGTTTCTGCCAACATATGGTGACAGCCGGTATCTGGGGTCGGACGTTGGCAGCCGTCCCGTAGATATTTCCTACCTTGCCCAAGTAGCACGCGCAGCGGACGACATCGGTTATTATGGTGTTCTCATTCCAACCGGTGTGACGTGTGAAGACAGCTGGGTCGTTGCCTCTGCACTGGCGCCGCAAACGCGTCGGCTTCGTTTTCTGGTCGCGGCTAGGCCGGGGCTAATGTCGCCCACGTTGTCAGCCCGCATGACGGCGACACTCGACCGCGTGTCTAATGGCCGGTTGCTGATCAATATTGTAACCGGCGGCAGCCCAAAGGAGAATGCGGGAGACGGGTTTTTGGCAGATCACGCGGAACGGTATGCCATTACGGACGAATTCCTGTCGATCTACCGTGATGTGTTGCGGGGAGAAACGGTAACACGCAAATCGCCCCATTTTGATGTTACCGATGCGCACCTGCAATTTCCCCCCGTGCAGAAAGGGGGGCCAGCTATTTATTTTGGTGGGTCATCCGATGCGGGTATTGCAGTGGGTGCGCGTCATGCAGATAAATATTTGACCTGGGGCGAACCCCCGGCCTTGGTGGCGGAAAAAATAGCGCGTGTGCGTGCTCAGGCAGAAAAAGAGGGGAGATCCGTCACATTTGGTATTCGTCTGCATGTGATTGTGCGCGAAACAACGGCAAAAGCATGGGATGCTGCTGAGGATTTAATTCGTTATCTTGATGATGAGACAATCCGTCGTGCTCAGGCGTCCATTACGGATACAGATTCGGTCGGGCAGGCCAGAATGCGCGCCCTGCATAACGGGAGCCGTAATGCGCTGGAAATTTCTCCCAACCTGTGGGCAGGAGTAGGGTTGGTCCGCCGTGGTGCAGGTACAGCACTTGTGGGAGATGCAGATACGGTGATCAAACGTATCGAGGAATATAAAAACCTTGGTATTGATACGTTTATTTTCTCGGGATACCCTCATCTTGAGGAGGCTTACCGGTTTGGAGAACTAGTGTTGCCAAGATTAAATATCTCATAAATCGAACAGGCTGGGTGGCGGGGTATAGTGCCAGTAAGCACGAATTGGCTCTATACTCTAACATGGCGTGGCACGCGATTTTTGCGGCGCTGCGTCATTTTTAAGTTGCTATAGGCGCTGTGATTTACGGCTTCACTTTTATCAGTAAGCTTGTGCATCACAGCGCATAATTCTGGAAAATTCTATCTGAAAATATGAACCTTAAAATAGTAAATTATAGATTTTTTCTCCCTCTAACGTTAATGCTGTAAAATCTTCATCACTGAGTGATATATTCCCAGAAGCAGCATTTTGTTCAAGGTGAAGCACTTGGGATGTGCCTGGGATTGGTAGCAGAACAGGACTACGCTTTAATATCCATGCTAATGCTATTTGGCTTAATGTCGCATTGTGTTTGAGTGCAATATTATCCAATGTTTCATTAGGGCGTGTCAGAATGCCACCAGATAATGGGTACCATGGTATGAATCCTATATTATGAAATTCGCAATAATTTAGTACCTCTTCATTAGTCCGATCAATAAGGTTATACCTATTTTGGACTGTACTAACCTTAAAGTATTTTGATGCCTGCTGAATTTCTGGTACCGATACCTCGCTTAACCCTGCATAGCGGATAAGCTGCTTATCAATTAAGAATTTTATCGTATCAAATTGTTCGTCAGCAGGGACTTTAGGGTCAATTCTATGCAACTGCCATAGATCAATTTGCTCCACATTGAGATTGCGTAAACTTTTATAAACCTGTTGAATGAGATACTCTGGCCTACCAACAGGGCGCCATAAATCAGGCCCCTGCCGGGTTAAGCCTCCTTTTGTGGCAATGACCAGATTGTCAGTATAAGGATATAACGCTTCTTTTATTAATGCTTCGGATACGTCTGGTCCGTAGGAATCTG
The DNA here is from genome assembly GCA_008042585.1 of Drosophila punjabiensis. Lineage (NCBI taxonomy): Eukaryota > Metazoa > Arthropoda > Insecta > Diptera > Drosophilidae > Drosophila > Drosophila punjabiensis. The sequence goes on from VNJR01001248.1 coordinate 14,631, forward strand.
CTGTATCAATAAAATTGATACCCAGTTCGGGAACGCGCTTTAAAGTGCGAATGGCTTCATCATAATTATTTGGTAAACCCCATATGCCATGGCCGGTAACACGCATGGCACCATAACCAAGACGGTAAATTTGGGTATTGGCGCTGATATTAAAAGTATTGCTTTGTGGTGTGTTAGATAAGAGCGCAGTCATATTGATACCTTTCAAAAAGGGTATAAGAGGTTTAAAGTATTGTTAATATTATACTTTCTTGGATTTAATGTTCAGCATATAACTTGCAACATATATGCACGACACAAGGCCAATAGAAAGCAGTGCATCAAACCGGGAGTTTTTTGATGCAAGCATAAGAAGAAAAATAATCAGAACAGATAAAACAATAAAATAGGAGAGTGCTGTAAACTTTTTTTTCTGAGATATTATGGAGTAAGATTGATTTTGTTTTGAAAAAATAAAAGATAATGCAATCATGAGGTAATTAATAATGATAATACCACCAGAGCTTCCGAGTAGTATTGTGTAGACATGAGACGGAGACCACATGGCGGAAAAAAATATGAGAAACTCTACGCATGATATCAAAATCACAGACCGAACAGGTATGGTGTTTTGCGTATCACTTATCAGAAAATGAGGAGTACATCCCAATGTGCTCATCTCCCGAATAATACGGGAAACTACGTATTTGGCAGAATTTAAGCAAGATAAAATTGCGATAAGAGTTACTAAAATAGCAATATCTTGAGCGACTGGTATTTTTAAATACTGCAAAATCTCTAGAAAAGGGGACTGACCAGAGGTAATCTGCGTCCATGGGAAAATTGAAATGATGACAAAAACAGAACCAAAATAAAACAATAAAATCATTAACGGAATGCGGTTAACAGATTTTTTTATGTTATGTAAAGAGTTATTGCTTTCTGATGCAGCAATAACGGCAATCTCACATCCTGCAAAAGTTTGTACAATCATTGGGATAACAGTAAAGAGTGCACCCACACCCAATGGGAAGAAGCTGGGTTCTTGGAAAATATTTTGCTTTACGATCAGGAGTGAAGATGGTGTGGAAAAAAACCATTTAAAACCTAAAAGAATAAATAAACTAAGAAATACAATTTTTAAAATAGACAAGGCAGACTCTGCCCTTCCATAACTGCGGACCGGCATAAGGTTTAAAACAAGTGAACACGCTATAAAAAGAGATGCCCCAATCCACAAAGGTAGACCGAACAAGTTGTGCATGAGCATCCCGCCCGCAACAACTTGAGCCCCAGCAGTGATAATCCAAAGAAATGCATAGCTCCACCCTGTCACAAAAGCAAAGCGTACTCCCAGTATCCGCGCAATATGCGAAACAAATGACCCCTTACCATTAGATTGTTGAGAAAGTTGTCCAATAATCATCATAACTGACCATACGTATGCACCAGATATCAAATAAGAAATAAGAACAGATGGTCCAGCTGAGGAAATGGTGGCAGAAGTACCTACAAATAAACCTGCACCAATAATACCTCCAACAGAAATCATTGTAACATGGGTTGCGCTGAGTAAATTTTTGTGGGCTGCATGGACATCAAACACGATAGAGCACTCAATTTAAAAAAATAGAAATACAAAATACCTTTATTAGTTGCGTGGACCTACTGGTTTATCCCCCATAATTGTCACACGCTGCATAATGCGTCTATGTGGCCTATAGTCATCTACGGCGTAATGTTGAGTAGACCGGTTATCCCAAAAAGCAATATCGCCTGATTGCCAGGTCCAACGAATGGAAAACTCGGGTTTTTTAATGTGTTGGAAAATGAACTGGAGCAGAGCATTGCTTTCTTCAGGTTCCAAACCACAGATTTCTGTTGTAAAGCCTTCATTTACAAATATGGAGCGCTCACCAGTGTCGGGATGAATTCTAATAACAGGATGTTCAACCGGAGGGTTTTCACTTCTAACATTCAACCACTTTTGTTTTTCCGTGTTGTCGCGCCCAAAACGGGAGAGCGGGAATGAGCGTGTAAAATCATGTAAAGCCGTCAGATTTTCAAGATGCGTCTTCATCTCCGGAGATAATGCATTATATGCGGCGGCTGTACTAGTCCAAAGAGTATCTCCACCAGATGGGGGCAAATGCTTGGCGGCAAGCACAGCGCCCAGTGGTGGTGTTTCGGAGAACGTGACATCTGCATGCCATAAGGCATTATCTTTTAAATCATTATGCAGCGTATCCAGCACAATGACTTCGGGAACATTTTCAACTGTTGGGAAAACAGGGTGAATATGTAATTCTCCAAATTTCCGAGCAAAATTACGCTGCTCTATAGGACTTATATTTTGATTTCTAAAGAAAATAACTTTATCTCGGTAAAGAATATCTTTTAATTCTGTTATTGTTTTATCAGGCAGAGATTGAGATAAATCAATTTCATGCACAATAGCCCCTAAAGCAGGCGATAGGCGCGTTATCTCAAGCGCCTCTTTTTCATGCAGCAGAGGCTGAGAGAGTAACGGTATTGCTGAGGATTGTCGGCTGTTAAGCTGCGGGAGTGTGTATGTCATAATCAGAAAACCTTAGTAGGTACAAGCCTTGCCGTATTGCGGCATCATATGGCAGGCATTTTCAACGATATTTTATAGTTGGTCAAATTATTTTTCACAAACCTATAGTGGAACATAAGTATCTGTTTATAAACAATAAATTATAAAATTACGATCCGCAGAGATAAATTTATGAAAAAATTGGGGTATTTTTCGCCAATGAATCCTATCAAAAAAATATTATACGATATAATATGACACATATTATATTAACTATATCTCTTGGTGGTTTATGTCGCAGGTCATGTTGAAGCATTTGAAAGTGGTGAGTTTTTTTGCGCTCACTCTTCCAACAACACTCAGTTTTGCTGCTCCTGTTGCCCAGAAGCATGAAACCAAACAGCGCATTAACCACAAGCGGACGGCAAACACCGCTGTGTTGGCGCAGGATGAAGAGATTTCCATCGCTGGTTCTCACCGAGCTCATGGATCGACTGTTATCTTGTCACACAAAATTCTGGAGCAGCAGGTCCCAGGCACTAATCCCCTTAAGGTTCTGGGGCAGTTGCCTGGTGTGCAATTCCAATCAGATGATCCACAAGGGATAGATACATATTCGGTCCAGCTGTACATGCATGGGTTTGTGCAAAATGAAATTGGCATGACCTTGGATGGGATCCCTTTGGGAGAGCCGACATTTCGAAATTATAACGGTCTGAATCCCTTACAGGCTATTTCATCTGAGAATGTCGAACGGTTGGATGTTACTCAAAGTGCTGGTGCAGAATCTTCCGCAAGTACGAATAATTTAGGCGGAACCATAAATTACGTATCTTCCGCTCCCAAAGACAAAATGGGTGGGAAGGTTGTCCAGACTTTTGGTAGTAATGCCCTCTACCATTCATTTTTCCGATTTGATTCAGGCAAGCTCAACAGTAGCGGGACTAAATTCTATGTTTCGTATATGCGTAATGATACGGAAAAATGGAAAGGTGGCGGTAGCCAGTTTATGCAACAGGTCAACGCAAAATTTGTACAGCCTGTTGGAGAGCAGAGTAATGTAAGCGCATTTTTCAACTGGGACTCTTTGCAAATGGTCAATTATCAGGACTATAGTCCTAATTGGCTTCAGAATAATGGATATTACCTAGATAATTTTTATGGGCTGCCTAATGCATGGCAAAATGCTTATAATGCCTCGCAGGGTATTTATCCATCATCGTATAAGAATGTAACAGATCCTAAAGATGCGTCGTATTACGACAGCACGGCTTCTTCTCATGATTATTTTGGCGGTATAACGTCAGACATTACTTTAACAAATCGCCTTCATTGGAAAACAACATTTTATGGGCACGAACAAATCCAGCCAGGAACATATGCAAACCCGTATGCATATCAAAATGGTCAGGATACCATAGGTTTGAATGGTGGGCCGATTTTTGAACAAATGAGAAAGCCGACGATTCATCGATATGGGTTTTTATCATCTGTTGATTATAATATAGCACGCAATAGAATTTCTGCTGGTGTCTGGTATGAGAACAATCATTACTCGACATATGAATATGCGTATCAGCAGCCTGCATCTGCAAGTGCGACGCCGTTAGATCCGTTTGGAAATTTTTCCGGGGTGCCGCGCCGTACATTGTGGGGCCAGCAATATAATACCAATACATTTACAGCGTTTGTTCAGGATACATATCGCCCTATTTCAAATCTTGCGCTACATTTCGGGTTTAAATCTGTTCTGAGTACTACGCACGTTGGAGATGCGGTGAACTGGTCAGAGCGCTTTCCTACTTTGACAAACGACGAAAGTTTAACAACAACTAAAGCATTTTTGCCGCATGTGAGCATAGAATGGAATTTTCTCCCGCATCATGAAGTGTTTTTTGATGCTTCAGAAAACGTGCATACATATTCGCAGTCTGGTTATAATTCCAGCAATGCTCCTATGGCTGTTTCTCAGGTTGCTTATGATGCCGTGCGTAATACCTTAAAACCGGAAACAGCATGGACATTTGCAACGGGTTATCGGTACGATGGACGCTTTATTCAAGGCAGCCTTTATTTATACCGGACAAACTTCAAAAATCGCCTTCAGCAGATATTGGCTAATTCCGGTGGTGGTGGTGTATTCCTGACAAATAATACGGCTACAGTACAAAATGTTGGGGGAGTAACAATGAATGGTGTGGACGCAGGCATTACGCTTACGCCCGTAAAAGGATTGGAAATTTTTAATAGTATTAGCTACAGCCATTCTACATATGATCAAAACATCACAAGTGGGGGTGTATCTTACGCAACAAAAAATAAGCAGGTTGTTGGGTATCCGAGCTTTATGTATAAGTCACGGCTATCTTATTCGTGGAAAGCTTTACAAGCATTTGTTGATGCCCAGTACTATGGGAAGCGCAGTTATGATTATACCGGTGATTACAAGATTCCACATTACTGGATGAGTAATGCTGGCGTGTCATATACATTTAAAGATATTAGTCTATTTAACAGTGGTTTTGCATCAGTACATAATCTTGTTGTTGCATTTAATGTTTACAACATTGCAAATCAAAAATACGTCTCCACCATGGGGCAGAACGGATACACTATGAATAATGAAAATGATAATGCCTATAATAATCAATCAATTCTCCTTGGTGCGCCGCGCCAGTTCTTTGGATCAGTGAAGGCAGAATTTTAAATATACGTAATTTATATTTAAGATTGTATTGTGTGAGGAAGAATGTTTTCTCAATGGCGGGTTGTGGGCGCATTACTTCCTATATAATGTAGCAGACTCTGTGGAAAAGGGCAGTCTACTTCCTTTAGGTCCTTCCCACAGGAATCTAGGTAGCCCTTTTAAGTAGAGAGGCAGATATCTGGTGCACTTTCAGATAAGTTGCCCTAATTTGCCAAAGAGTAACATTCTCGGAGGATCAGGCTTATAGTAGAGAAGAAGAAAATTTCGCGTTATTCGTCTGAATTTGGTGCGTGTGCCTTCTGGGCGAGTATCGATCAGATTACTCGATCTTGTTGGCAGCCTGTAGCGAGATTGGTGGCAAGCATAGCTGCTTAGGAGGTAGTTTGCACAAGTGGTGGAAGCAGATCCTGCTCGATCGAGATGGAGACGATGGACCACAAGGAGTGTTACGTTTGTATCATCAGGATAGGCTGTTGGTCCGCAAGCTTTGCGGCCGGAAACGGGTAATGGGCACGCGCTCGTCTATGATTCTGCCCGACGGCCAAACCAGCCCTGGAGCCTGGATTTTGTCTCGGACACGTTGAATAGCGGGTGGTCCTTCCGGGGGTAATGACGACAACACTGTCAGGCCCCACACCACCATCAGTTCGGGGGCCGTCATGAGATGGAGCCGGGAAAAGGACGATAAAAAGAGATCACAACGGGCATTTTCGTATTCCGTCGTACAGGAGTGGCCGATATCCGATGATGACCTGCAAGGTGGCTGTCAGGGTATCGGTTATCATTGATGGCGTAAGGGACGCCCCTCGAATATTGCCGGGGATAGTCCACGCTTCTTGCATCTGGCCTGCCCCACGACTTTGACATTGAGACGAAGGGCAAGGTGCTGAAACTAATAAGGAAACGATGCCGCAGTTCGGGGTGGGGAAATTTCACCAACTATACGAGATGTTTCCGTAGACGCGTCGTCCCTCACCGAGATAACAGGAGCTCGTATTGCAAGATGTTATATAGTATTTGTTAGTTAGATTCGAAATTGCAAGTTGTGCTCGTAATCCTTTTAGTGCTGATACTGTAGCAGCAAAGTCGTAATGTGCACCTATGTCAAATAATAGGTAATCCGGCGCTTTATACGAGTTTACGGCGTCCGAATAAGTAAATCCAACATATCGTATACCACCATTTATACCAATACCCTTCAATATATTTGAAGGGGGAGTGTAGTCTAGAAATATTGAGAACATATTGCGAGGAACATTCTGAACATATTTCCCTTTTTCTGATATATCTGCACCGCTCTGGTCGAGAAATCCGTTAGGGTTATACACTGAACTGGTCACATTTGTCCTAGTGTAACGTGCATCTATATAGCTGTATGACGCAACCGCTTGAAGATTTTTAATAATATTTGTATGGGCCGATACTTCAAATCCTTCAGAGGTAACTTTTCCCGCATCTGCACTATAGTTTGTATTGTTTGGGTCTGTTACAAGATAATGATTCTCACTAATATGATAGGCAGCTGCTGTCAGAAGAGCATCTGTCTTAGGAATTTGATATTTGAGTCCTATCTCGTATTGTTTCCCGGTCAAAGGAGAAAAGGTATTTCCATGTGAATCGAATCCAGTTTGCGGAACGAATGACGTGGAATAACTAAAATATGGAGCTAGTCCAAATTTAAAATTATATATCAAACCTGCCCTCCATGTAAAAGCAGATTGATTCGAGTAGGGACGCTGTGAATTTTTTACTGTTATGCCATTTGTGGGGTTTAATCCATTGATGCTCTGTATATAATTTGTATTACTGACCCAGTCATTTCTGCCGCCGAGCAATATAGATAAATTTTTGTATTTTATCTGATCTTGGAAATATACCCCCTCTTGGAAACGTGAGAAAGTCGATGTTCCACCGAAATCTTTACAATTAGACGTATAACCGAAACAGGGGGTATATCCGCCGTAAACAGGATTATAAATATTTATAATGCTTTCATCGCCTGTATAATCGAATTGATATCCAAATGATGCATCGTATTTACGGAAGTCCGAACCAACCACCCAGTGATGTGAGACCGGGCCGGTATTGAATTTACCTACAAATCGGGCATCCATGCCAATAGTTTTGCTAGACAGATTTTGTTGCAGTGGAATCCGCTCAATGTTTGATGCATCTATCTGATCATCTAAAGAGAGTGTCTCATTAATCTTACGAGATTTCTCCCACCGAAACGTTTGTTCAAACGAGACATATTTGTTAAACTTGTGCGTAAACAAATATTCGAACATAGCGGTCCGGTCGCCAGTTTTATTCCAGTCCGGTTCTCCAAGGAAAGTGCTTCGTGCTATGCGGCCATATTCCCCAGGTAAAAGCGTCCCGTGAGAAGGATAACCAGTCCTATATGTTCCATTTCCTGGCGTATAAAGATAGCTTCCAAGCAGTGTTAGAGACGTTTTTTTATCTATATCCCATGTTATCGACGGCAATACGCCAACACGATGATAGTCAACATACTTTGTTTGTGTTCCCTGTGTGTCACCTATGGCCGCCAAACGATAGCGTACATTGCCAGATTTCGTAATCTTATCACTGACATCTATGGTAGCTTCATAACGTCCCCAGTTACCAAAACCTACGGAAGCCTCGTGAAGCGGCGTTTCTGTCGGTTTTTTTAGGCTCATGCCTATGATCCCACCGGGACTAGTTTGTCCGTACATAACTGACGCAGGACCATTTACAACTTCAATTCTATCCAAAAATGCTGTTTCACCTGCGCTTTGTGAATTGGTCTGGAGACCATCAATAAACTGCATGGATGAGAAGCCACGTTGCAGAAAACCACCACCATTATTGTTTTGATTGTCTGCGGCCCCGTTTTGCGCTGTACCCAACGCGTCGGCATACACGCCGGGTGTATAACGCAAAGCCTGCATGACATTTTGTGGTTGCTGGTCAACCATCTGCTGTTTTGTAATGACGTAAATGGAATTTGGTATTTCAGTAATTGGTGTGTCAGTCTTGGTGCCAGCAGTGGTATAATGAGCGACGTATCCAACGCCTGGCCCTGTTGCACTCTCGCGGCTAAGTGTTCCGCCAACACGAACCGGACCAAGCTTAATATTGGCAGAAGCTTTCGTCAGCACGACGGTATTACCGTTGAACTGGTAAGTCAGGCCAGTTCCGCTCAGGATTTGTGCCAAGGCTGCATTGACGGACATCGTGCCGGAAATTGCAGAAGAACGCAGCCCGTCGCTCAACTGTGTGGTGTAGGCGAGTTGTGTGCCCGTTGCGTTCGACAGCGCGACAAGTGCCGATGACAGTTTTTGAGCAGGAATATTCACTGTGAATTTCCGCTCGACCGCAGTCGTGGAGGCAGGGGTATCGGCTGATGCCGCTTTTACAGGGACAATAACAACGGATGCGAGCGCCGTAGTCAGGCCGAGCATGCGCATCAGGGAAAGTGTCACGAGGGGCGCTCTGATCGCGCGTTCTCTGGGATTTACGGAGAGCAGATCGGCACCGGTCGTCGCGATCTTGGAATGCATGGTTTCTTACCGTCGTCCTTGTGCAAGGGGCAATGCCCGCCGTCATATGCAAATGCGAAAAAATCGCACCTATTGTTAAAGACGGACGACGAACGGCACTGGTCGGCGGTGAGGCGTTTTTTCTGTAATTTTTTTTGGATACCCGGTCAGCTCGCGGCGGACAAGGTGACAAGCCAGGGCGTGAAATGCCGGACGCGCAGGCGAAGCGAGCCTGCCAGTGTTTCAATCGCGGCGTCAGGATTGCGGGCGTCGAGCGCTGCTGTCACGGGAAGGTCGCGTAATCGGGAGTCCGTGATGAGAATGCGGCCCTTCCTATAGCGCGAAAGCTCTGTCGCAAGGTCAGCCAGCTTCATACCATCGGCGACAATCCGGCCATTCCGCCAGCCTAGGATGGACGTTGTGTCTACCGCCAGCGGTCCCTGGGTTTCACCCGGCGCGCAACGTATCTGCTGGCCCGCTGTCAGCAGCATACCTCCCTGTGGCGGGGTAACGGTCAGTTCATGCTCAATGGCTGTCACCAAAGTGGTGTCGTCCAGACGGTTCACGTTAAAGACGGCACCTGCTGTCTGTGTAACGGCAGGGCCTGCATCGACGATGAATGGCCGCAAGGGATCGTGCCGGGCAGTGAACAGGGCCTCCCCTTCATGCAGGGTAATGCGCCGGGCCTGCGGTGACCATAAAACGGAGATGGCCGAACTGCGGGCAAGTTCCACCAGCGAACCATCCGCAAGGGTTACGGTTTTGCCTGCCTGCGTGCCCGTTCTGTGGTCCGCAAAGACTTCGGGATGAGTCAAAAGATAGCTGCCGCCAGATGCCATGCCGACGACTGCTGCGGCTGCTCCGGTTATCATGCGACGGCGGGTCACCCGGAATGAGCCAACGTCATTCGCGGCTACAGGCCTGTCGTTTGTCGGAGAGGGTGTCAGTGCTGGGGCGAGGTCATCAAGACGGGACCACATGCCTTTTGCCCGCTCCCACGCCTGTTTCTCTCTGTCTCCCTGACTGAGCCATAATGCGAAGTCGCGTTTTTCCTCTTCTGTCGCATCGGCGTCATTCAGGACCATGAGCCATTGGCGCGCTTCCTGCCGGATCTGGGCATCGGATTTGTGGTGCGTCATGGTGTTCGTGGTCTTTCTGGATATCCGGCAATGATCTCGTGGACCGTGTTTGCCTCGCCAAAGAGGTGGCGTGAATGGCCTTCTATACAGAAAACGGATGACGAGCGGGAAGGGGAGAAGAAACAGGAATTATTTTTCGGGCTCGCCTGATGGTGGTTCCAATGCATCTTCCACAGCGGTCAGGGCAGTCATCATATGATTCATGACCATATGCCGGGTCATACCGAGCATCGCTCCAATCTTGTGGTAGGAAAGCCCTTCAAACTTGGCGAGTATGAAAATCTCGCGACTGCGTGGAGGAAGGGTATCCAGCGCCGCGCGCAGGCGTTCGATCTGGTCGCGCTGGATCGTGGCATCTTCGGGAGAAACGGTTTCGGCGACAATATTTTCGGTCTGGGTGTCGTCCGCCTGCACCTCAATGCCGTGGCGTGTGCGTCGTAGATGGTCGATCGCCAGATTGGTGGCAATCCGATAGAGGTATTTGGCGGGGTTATCCGGCATGATGGTGCAGCCGCCCCTTGCGATCCTGACCCACACGTCCTGAGTAAGGTCTTCGGCAAGTTCACGATTGCCCGGTTTTTGGAGCAGAAAGCGTAACAGGCCGGGTCTCTGCTCAGAGAATATTTCCGGCCAGGTTCTGGAACCGGAACCCGTCATGTTCAGCGACCTTCTCTCCTCACATGCCGTTCGTAGACGGGCAGAATTCGGATAATAATAATAATGCGAACAAATCGCAATATGTCGTATGCCTGAGCGGGTATGTGTATTCCAGAGGTCAGTCTCGTGGAATGACCCGTATAGTGCGTTTTTCGTGGGTTTCCAGCAGGGGCGCTTTTACGGCTCTCATAGAGGCGGGAAGGGATGAAGTCATATGCGAACGTGTCATTTTGTCCCGGCAGCAGATGAAGATTAAAGCCGGGCCAGTCGAACTGATTGACTTCGTTTACGATAATCCATGATCGCGCATCGTCCAGACCGTGCCCCCGCAACCATTTCCATCATAATTCACTCATCATCGACGTGTAGGTAATGCCTGCATGTAGCTGTTCGATCCGGATGCTACGCGACCTCGCCTTGCTAGAAACGCTGGAGTGCGTTAAAAAATAATAACCATTCTCATTTGCGTGGTACGAGCGTATAATTGAAAAGAAAGCTTGGGGTGTGACGAAAGACAAGGTCTTTGAGGCGTATCTCAAACATCGCGCCACGCTGATCGATTACGCGGGGCGAGTTTCCGGCAGATCGGCGGATGCGGAGGACATTGTTCAGGAAGCTTTGGCCAAGGCAGACCATCTGCGGCAGACGGGTGGTCGCACCATCGAACAACCTTTGTTCTATTTCTATCGGATTGTTAGAAATCTCGCCATCACAGGCTATAGGCGCGCCGTGAAGTTCGAGGATCAAGCCGTACAGAGCGAAACTTTTTACGACTCTTTCCCTGATGATCGACCATCACCAGAAGCGGAAGTTGCTGGTAGGGAGCAGATTGTTCGTTTGGATGCGGCGATGGCGGACCTTCCGGAGCGAACCCGAATTGCGTTGGAAATGTACAAAATCGGCGGCTGCAAGCTGGTCGAAATTGCGGCCTTTCTCGATATGACTGTACCCGCCGTTCATGCGATGATCTCGCGCGGATTACGCCACTGCCGCCGTCGGCTTGATGACGAATAAAGACGTCCCCAATCGTCTGATAAAAGAATGATAGCCTGTCCGGTAGTCATGTAAGGCTGACGGTGTCTGAGGGCGAGTATCAAGGGTGGTGATGACGACGGCAAACGGCGGGATCGACGAACAGGCTGAAGAAGAAGCGGCGGATTGGGATATTCTCCTGAAGGAAGCTCCTGATGACGCCGAGCTTTATGCACGCTTCGAGCAATGGCGGGCCTCGCGTGAGGCAAATGCTATTGCTTGGGCGGCGATCCAGCAGACCGGCGATCTTATCGGCAGAATGTCTCCGACGCATCGGGCTCAATGGGAGCCATTTACCCGTGATCCTCAAGGTGCTGTCCGGTATCCGACACTACGTCGAAAGCGATGGACCATTCGGGTCGTTGCCGTGGCTGGTGCGTGTGCAGTGGTCGTTCTGGGCGTAGGCTTGACTGATTGGCGCGGGATTGGTGCTGATTATGTGACGAAAGCGGGAGAGACACGAACCTTCACGCTGGCTGATGGCACTCGCATATTCCTGGCTCCCCGTTCAGCGCTCAAATTAGCGTATCAGTCAGGACAACGCGGCGTGGAACTTCGCTACGGCGAGGGTTACTTTGAGGTTAAGCATGACCCGGCTCGACCATTTTCTGTCGCTCTCGATGGTGTGACAGTCAGGGATATCGGTACTGCGTTCGATGTTGCGGAAAGTGATAGCGGCGTCAGAGTGGAGGTTGCGGAAGGAGAGGTCGCAGTTCAATCCGGCCACGGACTGACACGATCGCTGAAGCAAGGGGAAGCGGCAGCCGTCAAATTGGAGACAAGAGCAATTGAAGGGGTGAACACAACTCCGTTGATCGGGGGATGGCGGCATAATCAGCTTTCGCTTCAGGACGCCCCTATGGCTGAGGCGATCAATCGTCTCCGTCCTTTCTATCGGGGAAAGATAGTCGTTGTCGGTCGTGGCCTGTCTAAGGTTTCGGTTACAGGTTTCTACCGTCTGGATGACCCCGTGGCGACGTTGAAGCTGATGGCGGAACAACAGAAAGTTCGTGTCACTGAACTGACTCCGTGGCTTGTCTTGGTCACAGCTTTCTGACGGGCCGACGGCTCTTTTTTCCCAGCCGGACAGATTTTTTTTCAACGGCGCGTTGAAAACATCCCCTCTCGTACGTGGAAGGAATAGAAGTCGCAAATGCGAAGAAATCGCATTCAATGCGGCGCTGTTCTTTTCATCTGGAGGAAACGCTGTGAAATCGTCCGCCTACCACGTTTTGTCACGCGGAAATTTCGCGTGTTTTCTTATGGTTAGCACTACTTTGAGTTTTGGTGTCGCTGATACGGCTATGGCTGCAACGGCGACAATCGCCAGTCAGCAATCAACTGAGCAAGCCGCAAACTTTCGCATCGCAGCACAACCGCTGGGGTCGGCTCTGGCGATCTTTGGGCAGCAGGCCGGTTATCAGATTACGGCTGACGGAAATCTGACACGCGGCGTCGTGACGAAGGGCGTATCGGGGACGATGTCCGCGTCCTCAGCACTCCAACAGCTTTTGAACGGCTCGGGCCTCTCTTATATGGCGAAGGGCCACGATGCGTTTGTGATCGTTAAGGCCTCTGCCAATATCACGCTTGGTCCTGTACGTGTCGGTGGAAAAGTTGCGTATCAGGACCCCATGGGGCCTGGGGTAGGGTATGTCGCTACAACTACCATGGCAGGAACAAAGACCGACACACCGATCACGGAAATACCGACCTCAATTTATGTGATCACAAAACAGCAGATGATCGATCAACAACCACAAAACATTCAGGAAGCGTTACGTTATAGTCCCGGTGTTTATTCGGAACCATATGGTTCGTATTCATCAGGCGAAGCACTCGGGAGCGGTGGTGCGATCAAGCAGCGTGGATTTAGTACTCAGCAGTTTGTTGACGGTTTGATGAGCACGTCCCTGACGTCAGGCGAGACCTCTTTTCTTGAGCGGATCGAAGTGCTTAATGGGCCACCCTCTGTCATGTATGGACAGTCCGCGCCAGGTGGCTTGGTCAATATGACCCTTAAAAAGCCCACTGATACTCCCCTTCATCAGGTCTCTGTTGGCTTCGGAAACTGGAACCGCTACGAAGCGACCATCGATGTCAGCGACAAAATCACAAAATCTGGGAACGTTCGTTACCGCATTGCAGCGATCGGCGATACACAAGGAGCCCAGTCAAATTACACTCATTACAAACGTGTCGGTATTCTTCCTTCCCTCACATGGGATATCGATCCGCGTACATCTCTGACTCTTATAGGCTCTTATTCTTACACGCCAGCGAACGGAGCAAATGCTGGAGCACAATATCCGGCACAAGGCAGCTTAGTTACGGACGGCTACCGGCGGATATCACGCAGCACTTTTGCTGGCTTGACTAACTGGTGGAATGAAAAACCCAGAAAAAATGCCATGTTCGAATACCAATTTAAGCACGAATTTAATAAATACATCAATTTCAGTCAGGTGCTTCGCTATGAAAAAACAGTACAAAATAGTAAAGATTCTTACAACGATGGGAGTGTTGATAGCGCCACTCCTAATCTGCAGTATTATAGACCACAGACAAGAAATTACTCTTCCGAAAGCATAGCTTTTGACACTCGTCTCGATGGAAAGTTTAAAATTGGAAATGTAAAGAATACGTGGGTAGTCGGATCAGATTTTCGGCATTATGATTTAAATCAAAATAATATAATATCATCAACAGATGCGATTATTGATCTCTATAATCCACAGGCGACACAGTTTACGCCATGCTTGAATATCGCTTCGAGTTCTGGTTGCCATGTGCGAGGTTACGATGGAACATGGAGTTATTTTCAGGAAGGTGTTTATTTTCAGGATCAGATAAAATGGAAAAGATTATCAGTTATCTTAGGGGGACGTCAGGATTGGTTTAACGATCAATCGCATTCTTATAATTACAGAACCGGTCAACACTATACATCATACTCGCAAAGCAAATTTACATGGAGGGCGGGGCTGATTTATAATTTTGATTTCGGTCTTTCTCCTTATTTCAGCTACGCGACGTCATTCACACCTCAGGACACCACGAACTGGCAAGGGCGTCTCATCGCCCCTTTACAAGGCAAGCAGATGGAGGCGGGCCTAAAATATAAAGTTCCTAATAAGAATATCCTAATAACAGCATCCGCATTTCACATAGACGAGGATCACTACCTTATAAGTGATCTTATCCATACGGGATATTCAGAAGATGCGGGGCGTGTCAAATCGCAAGGGTTTGAGGTATCAGCGAACGCAAACATTACACGGAACCTGCGCGTTCTTGCGTCTTATAGCTACACGGACGCCCGCTTCGCAAAAAGTAATTTAACATCGCGAAAATATAATCCTTACATCGGAGAATTTTATGGAGCGGCGATATCACAAGAAGGTAAATCGGTTCCTCAAACTCCACGAAATATGTTCTCTGTCTTCTTTGACTACAATCTTCCAAAAGCCTGGGCGAGAGGATTTGGGATCAACTGGGGCTTGAGATATGTTGGATTTAATTATGCAGGTAACGTTGAATCTTTTAAGGCCCCCGCGTACGTTCTGTTTGATGTTGGCGCGCATTATGATTTTGGCGAAGTGCTACCTGCTCTACGAGGGTTGAAGGCGCAATTGGCCATGTCGAACCTGACGAATAAATATTATATTACTACCTGTGGAGCAGGCGGCACTTGTTATATAGGCCAGGGTCGCCGAGTATATGGAAACCTGACATATAACTGGTGAAATTTCTTTACCCCGAATTGCGGAATTTTTTCCCATTAAATTCAGCAGTTTGATTCTCGTCTCCATGTCAAAATCGTGGGGTAGCCTCGCTGTAAGAAATATGGGTTACCCCTGCAATTTCCATAAGGTCACGCAGTAAGGCATAAATACTCATTATAATCAGTGATGGAAGCCGTGCTATAATATCTGTATCCACGGCAACTGGACGGAGATTGCCATGCAGCCGTTTCCCCTTGATCAGGCTTTTACGTTTCTGGAATCCGGGCCGGTAACGCTCGTGACCACGCATGACGGCAGACGCGACAATGTCATGACGATCACATGGACCATGGTGCTGGATTTCGACGCGCGTTTCGCCATCACCACTGGTTCCTGGAATTACTCATGGGAAGCGATTGAGAAAACGCGGGAATGTGTAATCGCCATTCCATCCGCAGACATGCTCGACACTGTCGTGGGGATTGGTCTCTGCTCTGGCAGGGATACGGACAAGTTCGAAAAATTCGGTCTTGCCCGCCGTAAGGCTGACAGGGTGAAAGCACCGCTTCTGACTGAATGTCTGGCGAACATTGAATGCCGCGTCGTCGACATCATCGCGCCGTATGGCATCGTCATTCTTGAAGGGGTTGCGGTCCATGCCGACCCGCATCAAGGGGACCGCTCCCCCCTGCACGCCATTGGCGATGGCACCTTTGTGACCGACGGGCCTGTGCTGGATCGGCGCATGATGATGCGCCCGAAGCTACCACCGAGCGTCCTGACGCATAAATCATGATCTCCGCATGATCATTCCCGTGGGGTCTGCCGCAGGCTGCGGTCGCGCTGGTGGGCGACGATTCCACGTTTGACTCCAGAGAATTTCAAAACTTAATAGGCCTTAATTGGCTAAAAAAGAAAGCACGTTATAAAATAAATTAACAATGCAAGAAGGTTCCATTTTATCGTATGCGAATATCAATGGTCGCATGGGCATTTTGCACGTCCGTAAGAGTGACGTGAGCAAAGCCGGGTGCATCAGGTGTCCAGGATGGTTGCGCACCGGGCGGCACATTTAGCGGAGTGCCATTGATATACCAATGATAAGGCGGATGGCCACCTGAGCCTTCCAGCCCGATGGGAAGCATCGTGCCATCGGAAGAGCGACTTTCAATTTCGGAATGGTTGCGTGGGAAGATGATCTGCGGTGCCTGCCCGTGTTGCAGAACACGCAGGGCAGGTGACAGGACTGCAACAGCACGATGAGGTTGTGCACTGGCTGTCGGGGCTGATTTATGCGGGAGTGAAACCAGAGAGAGGAGATCTGCCAGCACTGGCCCCGCCGTATCCCGTCCTGTCAGCCCTGGAGAGGCGGTGCCGTCCGGGCGTCCGGCCCATACACCGACTGTTGCCTGCGGGGTAGAGGCCATCGCCCATCCATCACGGTTGCCATAGGATGTGCCTGTCTTGAAGGCAACGTCCTCCCATGATGCTACGCCAGCCGGTGGAGCGGTACCCCGCAGGATTGTACGAATATCGGCATTGGCTCTGCTGGACAGCAGGACCGTCTCGGACGTTGTCGCTTTCGGGCCTGTTGGTTCATGATGCAGGGGGGCGACGTAACCATTATGATCGAGTGCCGCGTAAAGCATTGTCAGGTCATGGAGTGAGATGCCTGCTCCCCCGAGAACGATTGCGAGGCTCGGTGCGCTTTGTGTGCCATCCGGGTTTTTGGGTAGTCGCAATCGCACACCGCAGCTGGAGAGGCGGTCCATGAACCGGGAGGGACCAACCCGTTCCAGCGCCTGAATGGCAGGCACATTGAGTGAAAGCTGAAGGGCTTCACTCACAGTGGTTTCCCCCCGGAAAGCATGGTCAAAATCTCTGGGAGCATAGCCGCCAATGGCCAGTCGGCTATCGCGCACACGTGTGTGGGGGGTCATCCAGCCTTTTTCAAACGCCATCCCATAGACAAACGGTTTGAGTGTGGAACCGGGAGAGCGGGACGCCAAAACAGCATCTATCGCATTGCCCGGAGCTTTATGCTCGGCCCCTCCGACCCATGCAATGATCTGCCGCTCGTGGTCAACAATCAGTGCGGCAAATGTTCCATGCAGCGGGGCAGGGTGGTTGGCAAGCACTTGCCGTGCGTTGCGCTGGAGCCGTGCATCAAGCGTTGTCACCACCACACCGTTGCGTCCTGCGCTGATAAAATGACCGGCAAGTTCAGGGGCGTCATGCGGTACGCCGCGTGTGTCTGGTGTTGGCCATGCAACAGGTCTTAATGAAGTGGCGCGTTGCAGTGTGCTCTGTGCTGCGTTCAGCAAGGTATTGGGATGGCGGTCTGGACGGAGTGCGGCTGGTCGCCGGGGTAAAGTGACAAGGAACGCAGCCTCGGTGGATGTCAGATGGCTGGGTTCATGCCCGAAATAGAGTAGGGATGCCGCACGGATGCCTTCGATATTCGTACCTTCAGGAGCCAGCGTTAGGTAAAGGTTCAATACCCCTCGGCGGCCGAAGCGCCATTCAAGCTGGAGGGCACGCAGGATATCCCGCAGCTTGCCGCCCCATGTATGACGGTGTGGGGTAAGGAGGCGGCTTGTCTGCATGGCTAGCGTTGAACCGCCAGAGACAATATGACCACGCTGGGCCAGTTGCCAGATGGCGCGTGCAAGGGCCTGCGGATCAACCCCCGGATGGCTTTCAAAGCGGTGGTCTTCTGTCGTCAGCAGGAGTGTGATGTAGGTCGGATCAACATTCTGGCTTTCAACCGGCAGACGCCAGAAGCCATCGCGGCTCGTATGGCCGTCAAGCAATGTATGGTCGCGGGCTTGAACAAGAAGGGCGGCCTGCTCGGCCCGATACAGGTCTGGCGGGTTAAAATGGTCGGCCACCAGCAGACCAGCCGGAAGGAGGCTGGTGAGCAGCAGGCCTAGTGTACAGTTTCTGGCGAGGAGGCGAAAATCCCTCAATGTGCGCTGATCTCGACAATCCCTGATGCCGTGCGCGCCATCAGGCTCGGCAGACGCTGTGCGCTGACTATGGCTTCTGGTAGAGTGAAGCGGCCCGGCGTAATGGCGCGGACGATATAAGCGACATGGAAACCCCGCGCCGTAAGGTCTGGAGACTGTGTGGTGAAGCGCACCGCAGCACTAAACCGATCATCCAGTGCTGCAGCATGTTCGGTGTTGCTGAGTGTGCCCAGAAAAGCGTAGGGGAGCTTTGCGCTGTCGTTTTCAGGGTCGTCGCTGTCATGGTCATCAGATGCGACATCTTCAGGAGACACAATGCTCTCAATTTCCCATCCGGCAGGAAGCAGGCTGGTAATGCCCACCAGATACTGACCGGGGTGGAGGGCCGTGCCTTTGAGACTGACGATAAATCGGTCATTCTGTTGCATATGTGTCAGGTCAAATGGCTGGCCAGTCAGGGTAAAACCCTGCATGGTCAGTGTCAGTCCCTTGGTGAGAGGTTTGACATCCCCGGCTGGTTCGCCTTGCACGGTCAGGGTGCTGAACAGCATCTTCCTGCCGGTATTTTCAACCTGAAGACCTTTTTCGAGTGCGGTGGAATCAAACGGATAGGTAAGCGGCAGGCGCAGCGGTGTGGTGTTGGAGCGCCCCTGCACACGCACACTCCGGCCGTCAGTATCCCTGTTCAGAGCACTGGCAGATTCGAGCAGTGCCATTTTGGTCGCGGTTGTCAGCATATCAGGCGACAGAGCCAGCTTGCCAAACCGCCCGATGAGCAGATGGGTGCGCTGGTCGTCATGCGCTTCGGCTGTTAAGGCAGCAAGCCCGGCCAGATCGCGCACGTAGGTCCAGTATCGGTAATCCCACAAATCCGGCTTTCCGGTGCGGGGTGGCCCGAGTGCCGAGATGGCTGCATCCAGCAGTGCTTCTGGTGATGTCGCGCTGTTGTCCACCGGTGCATCGTCCATTGCGAGCGCGACAGCGAGATGCCCAAGAGCCAGAGGAAAGGCCTGTGCATTGGAGCCTGCCGTGCCAGCCCAGACATAGCTGACACGATTACCATCCTGCTGCGTGACGAGTGAGGCAGCGAGAGTGTGGATTGCATCAGGGTGGAGGCGACCCGCGCGGGCCAGCACATATGCCGCGTAAGCACGTGTATTCAGCTGTTCTGCCAGCCTTTCACTATCATGCTCGTCATCATCGACGCTTTGAGACTGGAGCTGCTCGCTTTCAATATGGTTGAGCAGTAGGTCGAGCCGGTCCTCCGGCACGGGGTAGCCAGCAGCTTTTGCCCGGACCAGGAAATCGGCAAGATAGTCCAGATCGTCGGGAAGACTGAGGCCATCGGAGCGGTCCCATTGGCCAATCTCACCTGACGGGTTCTGGCGATCAAAAAGGGTATTGATGACTGACTGGATGGATTTGCCCGGACTATCTCTGTGATCGCGAGTTTGGGGGAGGGGCTGGTTGCCTTGTTGTAGCAGCGCACGGGCCTGAGCTGCGAGTGTATTAGAATCCCCCCACACGCTGGTTTGCAGGGATTCTTGCAACCCGACGGTATCAAGGCCGTCCGATGCGGAGATGTTGAGGGTTATCCGTGCGTCTACCGGGTTGAATCCCGCAAGTTCCGTACGGTCCCATGTTTTATGGCTACCGGGTGGGAGCGGCACAGTCCGGCTGACGGTAAGCGGAACATGCGCCAGCCTGATGCCGATGGGCCAGCTTCGTGTCAGCAGTGCTTTTGGTGAGCCGGACCGGTGCAATGTGAGATGGATGTGTGCAATGGCGGTACGGCCCGGCAAGGTTGGGGTGGCGGCCAGTGCAACACGCAGGTCAGCGCGCCCACCGGATTTGACAGGGGCGCTGAGTGTGCCGGAGCCGAGAACGCGGAGCGGCCCATCCGTGGTGATCTGGACTTCGTAAGGTGCTGAAGGCGCATCAACATTGATGATGGAGACCTGTGCCTGTGCCGTATCTCCCGGGGCGAGGAACCGTGGCAATCCAAGGTCGGGAAAAACCGGGTCCCGTGCTGTGATGTCTGCCTGCGCGTTGCCAACGGCATCTTTGTTCCAGGCTGAGGCCATCAGGTGAAGTTGGCCGTCAAAATCCGGTACGTCGAACGAGAGAGTGCCGTGTCCGCTGCTGTCGAGCGCGACTGGCCCCTCGAACAACGCGACGCTTTCCGTTGTCCGTACGGGTGGGCCGTCCGCGCTGCTGTCATTTGACGTTGCATCTCCCCCAGACCGAATTTGGCCATTTTTCGCATCACTGAGCAGGAGAGACCCGTAGTTGTCCAGCATGTCCAGCCCGAGACGGGGGCGACCGTAAAGGGCATCAAACAGGTTGAGCGGCTTGAAATGCGTGAGGTTGAGAATACCCTGATCGACCGCGGACACCGCGACCTGCACCTGCCCTACCGGGAGACCCTGACTGGCCTGAACTGTCACGGGAATGGTAATGCGATGGCGCGGTGTGACGGTGCCTGGCGCATCAAGCCTTACGTTCAACCGATGCGTGTCCTGATTGACACCAATCCATGTGACGCCAACCGCTCGCACAGGGTCATGGGGGCGCAGGCCGGAGGGGCTGTTGAGGGGGCGATAGAGTGTGACCAGTGCATAAGCGCCGGACTGCCAGTCCGGTGTGGCGGTTACGGGCACGTCCAGCCCTTCTTTTGGAACGTCCACGAAGCGCGTGTTCAGCACACGGTCTGTTGCAAGTGTTATCTGGGCCTGTCCGGCAAAACCACCGCCAATGTGGATGATCGTGCTGCCGCCTGACGCGATATGGGCATCGCGCACGCTGAGCGGTAGATGGTCCGGTGTGTTGGCATCACCGCTTCCACCCCAGCCGATCTGAAAGCGGAGTGAACTGCCTGTTACCCCACCACTTTCGGTCGGGATGGCACTCAGGCGATATTCGCCCCAGTCCAGCGTGGGGGTGATCCGCGCTGTGCCTTTGGCATCTGTTGCAAGATCGCCCGAGCGCATAGGTACGTCCACGGTATGACTGCTGAAGGTCCAGCCATTGTCGGGTGTGTGGGACCAGTTATAGATCCGGTTGACGCGTGCCAGGGTCCAGTGAATTTTGCCGATGGCAACCGGACTGTTGTCAGGCGCGAAACTTGCAAGGTCAATAGGGATAACAGCACTGCCCATGCTGGAGGATGGATCTGTTGCAACACGGAGGCCGATCAGCGGTGCGGTGCGCCGGACGGGAATTGTAAAGTGCTCACCCACACGCCGCCCCATGGGGTCAAGAAAACCGGCACGTATATCAAGAGCAAGCGGTCGGGTAAGGCCCTGAGGAATATCCGGCGTGAAGGTCAGTTGAGTATGGCCTTCATGGTCGGTTGGAGCTGCGATGATGTCGTCACTGGCTGATGGTATCTCTTCATTCTCAAACCCAAAGGCCCAGCCTGTGTGGTTAGGGATCGGGTCAGTCGCGGCAACAAGTTTGTAGGAACTGTCACTTTTAAGGCCCGCACCGGGCGCGCCGTAGAGAAAGCGTGCTGAGGCATCAATCATAACGGCCTGTCCGGCGGTTGCGGAAGCGGGAGGCCTGAAACTGGCTTCGATACTGGGGGGCACGAAATCCTGAACGTTGAAACGGGCCGAACCGATGGCGGGTAGGGAAGGGTCGAGTAGAATATCAGCTTGCCACAGGCCTGTGGGTGCGCTGGCGCTCAGAGGCAGAGTGGTAGCGTAGCCACCTTCTGCCGCATCTGTAAGCGGAATGCGCCGTTCTTCCATCATATCCGGACGACGCAGAACAAGAACCGGGTGTGCGTCTGGAATAGCCTGTCCTGCCCGGTCACGTAGAAGAGTGAGGAGATGCACGCTCTCACCGGGGCGATAGATCCCGCGGTCAGGTTGCACGAGCGCGCGACTGCTCCCCTGAAAGGGGCTGACTGCGTCCGCAAGATGCTGTTCTGAAAAATCGAACCATTGCCGGTCAAGATGCAGAAAACCGAAATCCTCTCCCTTGCTGGCAAGCAGGACCGCAGAGCGGTCTGCCATGGTGCCACGGAGCAGGGGGGCATCAAAATGCCCAAGGCCACTCGCATCCGTTGTGACTGTTGCCAGAGTGCCGCCATCACGGGCGCGCAGTGTCAGCGTCACATCAGGAGTGGGCTGCCCGTTCATCAGGGAGCGGGCACTGACTGTCAGCCCGTCTTCACCCCGCAGCATGGTCAGGCCAAGATCGCTCAGATTAACCCAGTGAGCAGAAATGGGCTGGCTTTGCAGGAGATCGGCGTTGGTGCTCCCACGTTTAAGCGCGGTTTCCACGGGGCTTTTTTCGGGCGGCGTTGCGGCGTCTTCAACCGTCACCAGATAAAGTCCGCTCTGTCCTGCGCCAATTGTCTCTGCCAGCGGGAAGCCAGTTGTCACAGATCGGTCTGCGGCATGATCGATAGCCATGGTGCCATGCCAGATTTCACGCATGGTCGTGTCCAGCAGGTTCTGGAATGTATAAGGGTCAAAACTGGTCTGGTTCAGATCAGGAAGCGTGTTGTCGATATGATCTGTGCCGGGAAATTGCTGATAGGCAGCGACCCGAAAGACGTGGAGGCGAACAGTGGAAACGTTAACAGTTTCAATCGCGAGGGCGGGCGTATGCCCAGTCGTGCGTCCGGGCAGGATAAAGCCGTCTCCTGTCAGCCCAACGTGCGCATCACGGCGCCCAAAGCGGGCGCTGAGTGTGAGGGGGGAGGCAAGATTCTGGCCATCAGCTGAAGCAAAATTCGGGTCGATCTTTAGTGTATAACCATGCCCGAAGGCAAGGTTGCCAAGGCAGAACGTGTCATTCTCAACCCGCGGTGTAAAAGCGCTTTTTGGTGAGAGATGGACCGAATGGGCCAGTGTTGATGCGTCTCGTGCGTTCAGGTTCTGATTGAAATGCAGGCAGATTTCTGGGTGTTCGCCTGTTGCATCGAGAGAGGTATGCTGGAACGCGAAAGGCGAGGACTCAGCAGAGGCCGCCCGACTGCATGGTGCGAGGTACAGAGCCGGAAGGGCTGCAAGGCTCAGGGAAGAAAGCAGAAGACGTAGAGACAATATCTTGAACCCTGAACAGTTTATGCTGGATTACGCGATGTAAATAGTCCCACAACTGGCTGGGACCGGATTTCACAAATTACGCGGCCATGGGGATTTGGTCCATATCCGTTTCTTCGACGCCATTCAGAATAGTTGTACAACACGATCATAATAGATATGCTCAAAGTCGCTCTGGTTCATGTTCTGCCTCATCAGATGACCCATTTTCAGGTGATCCTCGCAAGCATACACATTGTCATGTCGATGTGGGTTGCCCGATTCGTGAGAGGCCATGCACCTGAGTGATATGTTGCCGATGGTCAGATTGGTCTTGCAAATATCATGCGATGCAAGTGACGGCTGGGAATAAGGGATGTTGGGTAATGACTAAAACTCGACAACTTATGAAGGAAAAATCTTCTAGGTTTCATGTATATTATAATGTATAAACTTTCATAATCCAGAGTTTTTTGTTTTGCACGATAATAATTGCAAGGATACAAAAAATAAAAACCCTATGTTATTGTTTGTATGTATGGGAAGACTTTGATAGGGCTCATTTTTATATTCAGAAGATATTTATGACTTGTTTTTTCTGAAGACCATTAGAAAACCAGCAACCAAAAGAATGATGACGGCACTGCTTAGCCCTAGTTCAGCCTCAGATTTTGTAATTGAAAATATATTAAGGTCTTTCAAAAGACCAAAGTCCATGAGTGATCCTAAAAGAAAACCAGAAATACCGACTAAAAAACCAACTTTCTTTTCTTTTGATGCAATCTTCCGATCTTGTGATGCCTGTTTTTCAGATTCCTGAATTTTTCCGAATACTGTTTTTGTTGTTTGCAAATCTTCAGAAACAGATTTCGATATCCGTGTGATTTCTGCCTTACTGGCTTCCAGATAATCATACACATCCCGGAAGACTGCTCCTAGTGCTTTCCGTTCTGGAGAAAAATTGCTTTCAAGCCATGTCGTAATATCTTTCGTTTCGGGCGTTCGAAACTCGACTGTATATTTTTTAGTTGGATCAGTGATGGCTTTTGTTATTTTGGGGCAACCATGCATAAGTTTACCCTGCCTGGACCCCTTTTTGTCCATGCAATAGGTATCGCTATGTACGATTTCTTCACCATCCTTAATTATAACGACCTGCAAAGATTTTGATGAAACGCATACTTTTCTCAGGTTGGTGTCTTTGGGAGGAATACAAATGGACTTTGTCTCCCATAAGCTTTTTTCCTGTTCTTTGGCACAGATATACTCCTGACTTTCTTCATCCCTTATCATCTGTGTCGGTCTGTAAATATTGAATGTATTCATGATGCGAATGAATTGCCCTTAATATAAAATAGATAGGAAAAATTATATAGAGATTTGAATTGTATTGGTAGGTTGACATCGTGGTATATGTTGTTCAAAAATATGTGATGAATTTTAATATTTAATATGTTTAATTTCCTGTCACGAAATTAAACTCAAGGCCGCCAGTCCATTTACCTCCTCAAACTACCTGTTCGATCAAGGAACGTGAAGGCAGATAAGCGGAGTATGCCCTTATTCAAAATATATAAGCCGCAAAATTATGATGCGAATAGCGGACAAGGGAGTTTGTTTTCTCTATCGTGAGGTCCGGAGCCGACTTCAGCTGTTTAGTATAATGATGCTAATTGATGCAGCGCTATCGCTATCTTGGAACATTACGTTTATAAGGCTATTCCCGTTCACCAAAGGTATACGACAATCTTCGTCCGGATATTGCCTTACAGAGCCTTCTTGCTAGACGTTAGTAAGAATCAAGGTGTCTCTTGAGCAATTTTTCCCTAAAACTGACTTAGGCCATGACGTGGTCCGGCGTGCTTTCGAAAAAGCAGACATTTTCTGGCTTTGATCGCAATCAGCTGTTTTATCGGAGGACTTCATCCTTGATGACCGACAGCTGCAAGATCCTTATGATCTTCCCGCTTTTTAACTCAGGTTCGTTCTGGAATTATAAAGAAGCTTGTGAACTGACGGGGGCACGCTACCCAGCGGCTCCTCTTGGCCTCATTACCGTGGCAGCCATGCTTCCCGATAGCTGGGATGTCAGACTGATTAATCGCAACACGGAACTTCTGACGGAAGAAGACCTCGCGTGGGCCGATATGGTGATGACCGGGGGAATGCTTCCGCAGAGAAACGATGCCTTGCATATCATTGAAACATGCCGAGCCAAAGGGAAGCCTGTAGTGGTTGGTGGACCGGATGTTACATCCAGTCCATCTGTCTATAAAGCTGCAAATTTTCAGGTCCTTGGGGAAGCTGAAGAGATTATGGTCGACTTCATCTCGGCGTGGCGAAGCGGCGCCAGAGAGGGAGTGTTTGAAGCGCCCATGGGCAAGACAGACGTTACAAAAAGTCCATTACCGCGTTTTGATTTGCTGAAGCTTAACCAGTATCTGCACGTTGGGATTCAATTCTCACGCGGATGTCCGTTCAGTTGCGAATTCTGTGACATTATCGAGCTGTATGGCCGTGTGCCGCGTACCAAAACGACCGAACAGGTCATGGCAGAACTGGATGCGCTTTATGCCCTTGGTTATCGCGGGCATGTCGATTTTGTTGATGACAACCTGATTGGCAACAAAAAAGCGCTCAGAAAATTCCTGCCAGACCTTAAGCGGTGGCAAAATGAGAAGCGCTTTCCGTTCGAGTTTTCGACTGAAGCGTCGATCAACCTTGCTGATGATGCCGAATTGCTATCGGATCTTGCCGAGAGCAATTTTTTTGCTGTGTTCATAGGAATTGAAAGCCCAGATACTGACACGCTGGTCATGACGCAGAAAAAGCAGAATACCCGCCGCAGTCTGCAACAAAGTATTGAGATCATCCATAATGCGGGAATTTTTGTGAATGCTGGCTTCATTGTAGGCTTTGACAGCGAGAAAGGTAGCGTTGCTTCGGGCATGATCGAGTGTATCGAAGACACGTCGATTCCAGTTTGCATGGTGGGCCTGCTTTACGCCCTGCCGACAACACAGTTGACACGTCGGCTGCTAGCGGAAGGGCGTCTCTTTGTGGATGACGGACAAACACAATCGGGCGACCAGTGCACAGCTGGCCTGAATTTCGAGACCAGTCGTCCACGCCGGAATGTGCTGGATGATTATCGGACAGTCCTTGGAACAATCTATGAGCCGACCGCCTATTTCGGTCGGGTGCGCAGGTTAGGGCGTATGCTCAAACGCAAGCGCGCCCATCAGATGATCAAGGGAGATCTTCGTAGCTTCTTCCGGTTGCTTTTTCGTATTCACAGGGCGGGTCCCGGCTCGGCATTACAGTTCTGGCGGATGCTTTTGGACTGCGCTCTGCACAATCCAAAAGCCTTACCATATGTGGTTATGCCCAGCGCACTCTATTTGCACCTCGGTCCTTTTGCGCGGCAGGTCGTCGAAGAGATTGACCGGGAAATCATTAAACTCGATCAGGGGCACTGGCAGAGACCGCTTCTACAGCAGAATTCTACCAAGGAATTACTTCAGTCTGCCTGAGGGATAATCTTCTGTTCTTCAGATCCGTATTTAAACACAGATCTGAAGTGACAATAGGAAGATTTTTTCTAATTTTGAGATTGAGAAGTTTTTATGACTATAGTGCTTTTTATCAAAATGTTTATAAGAAATTTTCTGGAATAAACAACTGTAAATTTCTTTGTACTCATGACATGGTTATCGGGTGAAGCGTGGATGGAAACCTTTGGTCCTCTTGATAAAAAAGGCCAAAGATAGGTCGTTCTCATAGTCGGCAGGTTGAAAATTTAGTAGCTGCGTGTGGACTAAGCTTACAAGCCGCTCATTTGAAAACATGCCAGCAGCCTTTCACAATGGCTGCATCCATAGCAAAGCTTTTTGTGAGTGAAATGGTTAGGTTTTGTTACTGATCGCGCACTGCAATGACACGGTGGTTATGGTCACACATGGGAGCTACCGTTGGAGCGGTTTGTGCGGGATGCTCGGATTATGCGCATTTATGAAGGTTCATCTGAAATTCAACGTACAGTTATTGGACGCTTGATGGCTGGATAGAGAACATTGTTCGACCTTCTTCAAATTTGATAGCGTCCACCTAAACTGTAACGATTGCCGGGATAGGTGAAAATACCTTTCATAACGGTTTTCCCCTGAACCCACGTACGGCGCACGAGTTGAAGGCAGGCTGTTGTGGGTTCATCCAATTCCAAAAGCTGCTGGAGTTGTTCGTCCGGTGTAATGGCAAAAATAACGTGTTCCATTTCATCAGGCCGGGAAATGTGCGATAGTAGGCGATGAGGATGTAGGTTGGTAAAATCCTGTTCCAGATAATCTGGTACAAAGTGTGGGGAAACGTAGCGTTCTTCAACCTGAAGTGGAATATCGTCCTCAAAGTGCACAATAACAGAATGGAAAAGCTTGGCACCAGGGCGCTGATCAAATGCCATGGCTAGATCAACATCCGCTCTTATGGCTTCCAGTGTGACGAGTTTTTGGGTGTGTATATGGCCCGCAGCTATAATGTCATCAGCGATGTCATGAAGTTCGAGAAGGGTAGCCCGTGGCACAGGTTTAGCTACAAAAGTTCCAACACCTTGTGCACGCGTAACCAGCCCTTCGGCCATGAGTTCCCGTAATGCCCGATGCACTGTCATTCGTGACACGCCAAGAGTGTCTACCAGTTCACTCTCGGAAGGGAGCCGCTCCCCTACGTTCCATTCCCCTCGGTTAATATGATCAATAATATAATGTTTGACCTGTTCATAGCGCAGTTGGGGGCGGGCCGCAGTGGTGGTTTGCATCTTGGACTGGTCCTTTGGGCGGTCTAGGTGTGTTGTTAAATTATGGGCCTTTTCTTATCTTGTATAGATGAAAGGTGTTACAATGTCCTTTGAAGAGAGTTTTAATTGGTTTCGCCCTTAAATACCCGAGCTGATGGTGTAACGCCTCCAATCCAGTAAGAAAGTTCATGAGGGCCGGACACAGGCCAGAAAGCAATATCTGCCGAATAGCCTTCGCACAGCAATCCAATTCTGCTTTGCATGTTAAGGGCATGAGCACCGATAGATGTTGCGCCATGCAATGCTTCTGCAGGGGTTAGGCGCATAAGAGTGCAGGCCATGTTCATGATAGTTGTCATATCCAGTACAGGGGAGGTGCCGGGGTTGCAGTCGGTGGCAAGCCCCATAGGCACCTTGTATTTCCTGAATAAATCTATCGGGGGAAGTTTGGTTTCGCGGATAAAGTAAAAAGCACCTGGGAGGAGCATAGCAATTGTACCAGCAGTAGCCATGGCTTTTATGCCGGTCTCATTTGCATATTCCACATGGTCAGCCGAGAGAGCTTTAAAGCTTGCAGCTAGCGCGCAGCCATTACTGTCTGACATTTGATCCGCATGGATACGCACCGGCAGACTTAACTTGGTGGCAGCCTCAAAAATACGTTCTACTTCTTGGGTAGAAAACGCAATACTTTCACAAAAAGCATCAACACTATCTGCCAGTTGCTCTTCAGCTATGCGGGGGAGCATATTTTCGATCAGGTCTGTTACATAAGAATCCTGACGGCCTGAATATTCTGGAGGCAGGGCATGTGCACCTAAAAATGTTGTATGAACACGTATGGGTAGGTATTTTTCCAGAGCACGACCAACACGCAGAAGTTTTAATTCATCCTGCAATGTTAAGCCATAACCAGATTTGACTTCAATAGTCGTTGTGCCTCCAGCAATCATACGTTTGGCGCGTTTTATAGCCAATTCGAGCAATGTTTCTTCTGACGCAGCGCGTGTTGCGCTGACTGTGGCATTTATACCGCCACCCTCGCGCGCGATCTTCTGGTAGCTTACACCCTCTAAACGTCGAGCAAACTCATTGCTGCGGTCACCTGCATAGACAAGGTGGGTATGAGCATCTATGAGCCCCGGGGTAGCCCATTGATGGCCCATATAATGGACATTTCTGGCAAGATTTTCAGGTGAATTTGGAAGATCTCTGGCTGCACCAATCCATATGATTTTTCCATCTTTCGCTGCAATGGCAGCATTTTTTATGCAGCCATATGGATCATCCTGAGTAATACGCGAGGGGGCCATAGTAGCCAGATGAACGTCCGTCCAGAGTGTATCCCACATGGCTTCCTGCTTTCTCTGTGTATGACCTAACATACAAAGGTATATACAAATAAGTCAAATCCGTTATGATTCCAAAATAACAACGGCAAGACTCTGCTGTTAGCGGTGCAGCCGGGAGTTGGGTGCAATAAAAGCAGATATGGATAGAGCTGCATGACCGAGCTTTTTGTGGATCAGGCTTTTCTCTCAGATGGATGGCACAAGAATGTGTCGTTGGTTGTGGGGAAGGATGGCACTTTTTCTTCCGTTCGGCCTAACACCCAGCCTTCGGCGGGAGCGGAAAGAGTGAGCGTCGCTCTGCCACCCCAGATCAGTTTACATTCTCACGCTTTTCAGCGTGGGATGGCTGGAATGGCAGAGCGCAGGCAAACACCCTCGGACACATTCTGGACTTGGCGCAACCTTATGTATCGGTTGGCAGGCCGCATAACGCCAGAGCAAATGGAAGTCATTGCCGCATTTTTATACATGGAAATGCTTCGTGCCGGTTATACGCAGGTTGCGGAGTTTCATTATCTTCATCACGACAAAAAGGGTAATGTTTACGAAAACCCAGCTGAAATGGCTTTGCGCATTGCATCGGCGGCCAAAACTTCAGGTATTGGCGTTACAGTTCTACCCACACTTTATATGTATTCTGGGTTTGGTGGGCGTCCACTACTGGATGAGCAGAAACGTTTTGCAACAACACCGGAACAGATTGTTGATATTCTACAAGCTGTGCAGACGCAAACTAAGCAGAATATCTTGATTTCCACTGGATTAGGGCTGCATTCCTTACGAGCTGTGGATATGGCGGATGTCAAACAGTTGACGCAGAGTGGCGCTGTGGAAATGCCTGTGCATATTCACATTGCGGAACAGATCGGGGAAGTTGAGCAATGCCTTGCTGCAACAGGGCAGCGGCCAGTAAATTACCTGTTTGATCATGTGGAAGTTAATGCCCGGTGGTGTCTGGTTCATGCGACGCATCTGGCACCTTCGGAAGTTACTCAGCTTGCACAAAGTCAGGCTGTTGCAGGGCTCTGCCCGATTACGGAAGCTAATCTGGGAGATGGCTTCTTCCCGCTTGTTTCTTACGTGGCGCAAAAAGGCCGTTTTGGCATTGGATCCGACAGTAATGTGCTGATCAGCCCGGCAGAAGAGCTACGTCTTTTGGAATATGGGTTGCGTTTGTCAGAACAAAGTCGCTGCGTGGCGTTGCCGCAGAATGAACTGGGGTCCACAGGGAGATGGCTTTATCAGCAGGCTCTTGCTGGTGGTGCTCAGTCTTGCGGTCTGGCACAATGGGGGCTGGTTGAAGGTGCACGTGCAGATCTGTGTGTGCTGGACTTAGAGCATCTACCTCTTCCTGATCTGGAAGGTGATGCACTGTTAGACGCTGCTCTATTTTCTGTTTCAGCACTGCCAGTCAAGCATGTGATGTGTGCAGGGACTTGGCGTGTCAGGGATGGTCGGCACTTACTGCAGGACTCTCTAACGCAACAGTTTCGTAAAGTTATACGCACAATTTTTTCTGAAAATTAGCCACTAGAAAGCAGGAAGGGTGAAGCGGATGGAAGCTGTTTATACCTTTACACCCGGTGATGCGCCGGTTCTTGTTACGTTGCCTCATGCAGGGCAGCTTTTACCTCAAGGATTTAAAGAACGCATGACCGAGCATGGGGCAACCCTGCCGGACACAGACTGGTATATGGAAACATTATATGATGTTGCGCAGGGTTTAGGAATTGGTGTTTTGCGCGCCAATTACTCGCGTTATGTGGTTGATCTCAATCGTGGTGTTGATGATGGTGTTCTATACCCTGGACGCCCAAGCACGGGGCTTGTGCCCCACCTGACTTTTTCTGGTTTACCCATTTATCTGGACGGTCATATCCCTGATGAACAGGAAGTCGCGGAGAGAACGCGTGTGTTCTGGCAACCTTATCACGCACAAATCGAGCAGGAACTAACACGGTTAAAAACCAAATGGGGGTGGGCAGTTTTGTGGGATGGGCACTCCATTGCTTCAAAAATACCCCGTTTGTTTGAAGGGATTTTGCCAGATCTGAACTTTGGTACCAATATGGGGGCTGCCTGTGCGCCGGAGCTGGCTCAGGCGTTGGTTGCGCACGCAAACACGTTACCGCATTACACGCACGTGCTGGATGGGCGTTTTAAAGGTGGTTATACGACTCGCCATTATGGACGGCCGGATCAGCAAGTTCATGCTGTGCAGCTTGAACTTGCACAAACAACCTACCTTGAAAGCGAAGAGAAGCCATGGCTTTTGAATTCTTCCAAAGCGGAACTTTTAAAGCAGGCTTTAACGCAGTTTTTGCAGTGTGCCTTGGCTTTTAGAGCATAAGCTGAAATTAGATGAGTTTTTTAGAATATTGCTAATTGACAATGAAAATGTTCAGCGCCTAAATGAACGTATATACAAGTACTGACAAGGGACTGAAAATGACTGACGCATCCGCAGTTTCCAATAATCGTCTTGCTAATGATCGCGTAATTCGGTCTCCAACTGGGCCGGAAAAATCAGCTAAAAGCTGGCAGACAGAAGCTGCTTTGCGGATGCTGATGAATAACCTGGACCCAGAAGTGGCAGAACGTCCATCTGAACTGGTTGTCTATGGTGGCATTGGGCGTGCTGCACGCAACTGGGAGTGTTATGACCAGATTGTGCGTAGCCTTAAAGCTCTGGAAGATGATCAGACCCTACTTGTACAGTCAGGCAAGCCTGTTGGTGTCTTTCGGACACATACAGATGCTCCCCGTGTGCTGATCGCCAATTCCAATATTGTGCCGCATTGGGCAAACTGGGATAAATTTAACGAACTCGATCGTATGGGCCTGATGATGTATGGGCAGATGACGGCCGGTTCGTGGATCTACATTGGTTCGCAAGGGATTGTTCAGGGCACATACGAAACCTTTGTGGAAATGGGGCGTCAGTATTACGGCGGCAACCTTAAAGGCCGCTGGATTCTGACGGGCGGTCTGGGGGGCATGAGTGGGGCGCAACCGCTTGCTGCTGTTATGGCCGGGGCTTCTATGCTGGCAGTGGAGTGTGAACCAAGCCGGATTCAAAAACGTCTGGACACAGGTTATCTGGACCGTCGTGTTGATACACTGGATGAAGCTCTGGACCTTATTAACGCTGCCTGTGCAAAGGGAGAGGCAATTTCTGTTGGGCTTTTGGGGAATGCAGCAGACGTATTCCCTGAACTCGTTCGACGTGGTATTCGCCCAGATGCCGTTACGGACCAGACATCAGCTCATGACCCGCGTAATGGTTATTTGCCCAAGGGCTGGACGTTGGAAGAGGCAGAGCATAAACGCCTGACGGACCCGGCAGGGGTGGAAAAAGCAGCCCGCCAGTCCATGCGTGATCATGTGGAAGCTATGGTGGCCTTCCATCGTATGGGTATTCCCACGTTCGATTATGGTAATAATATCCGCCAGATGGCTTTTGAAGAAGGGCTGGAGGATGCTTTTGCCTTTCCTGGCTTTGTGCCCGCTTATATTCGGCCACTGTTCTGCCGTGGTATTGGACCATTCCGCTGGGCCGCGTTGTCGGGTGATCCGGAAGATATCTACAAGACTGACCAAAAGGTCAAAGAACTGCTGCCAGATGATGTTCATTTACACAACTGGATGGATATGGCGCGTGAGAAAATTCAATTTCAGGGTCTGCCTTCCCGTATTTGCTGGGTAGGTTTGGGGGATCGTCATCGTCTGGGCATGGCTTTTAACGAAATGGTCGCTAACGGTGAACTAAAAGGACCAATTGTTATTGGTCGTGATCATCTCGACAGTGGATCTGTAGCCAGTCCAAACCGCGAAACCGAAGCCATGCGGGATGGAAGTGACACTGTTTCTGACTGGCCGTTGCTGAATGCCCTGTTAAACACAGCATCTGGTGCAACATGGGTATCTCTGCATCACGGCGGCGGTGTTGGTATGGGCTTCTCTCAGCATTCGGGCATGGTCATTGTCGCTGACGGCACACCCGAGGCAGCCCGCAGGCTGGAGCGTGTTTTGTGGAACGACCCTGCTACGGGTGTGATGCGTCATGCTGATGCCGGATATGACATTGCTGTGGCTTGTGCCCACGAAAAATCCCTTGATCTGCCAATGATTACGCGTGGAGCTTAAAGAATATGACTGCTACAGCCCTTACTCTTCATCCTGGCAAATTAACTTATGCCGAAATTCGCTCTTTCTTTTTCTCACCGTCCACAAAAGTGGAGCTGGCAGCAGAAGCAGAGGAGGTTCTGCATAAGGCTGCACTTTCAGTTGAGCGAATTGTTGCTCGTGGGGAGCCTGTTTATGGGGTGAATACGGGATTTGGCAAGCTTGCTAAAACGCGTATCCCTGATGACAAACTCAAGGATCTTCAGCGTAATCTGGTGCTTAGTCATGCAGCAGGAATTGGTGCTCCCATGAGCGAGGCTGTTGTGCGGCTGATTCTGCTGCTCAAAGCCAATGGGCTGGCCAGGGGTTTTTCCGGTGTGCGCAAAGAGGTTGTGACCTTTCTGCTTGCCATGCTCAACCGCGGAGTTGTGCCGGTTATTCCAGAAAAAGGTTCCGTTGGTGCTTCGGGCGATCTGGCTCCTTTGGCTCATATGAGTGCTGTGCTTATTGGCGAAGGCCATGCGTTTTATAAGGGTGAAAAACTGACAGGCGCTGAAGCACTTAAAGCTGCCGGTTTGGCACCTATTGTGCTGGGACCGAAGGAAGGTCTGGCGCTGCTGAATGGCACACAGGCTTCTACCGCGCTGGCGTTATCAGGCCTATTTAAAGCTGAACGTGTTTTTCAGGCTGCTCTTGTTGCGGGCGGCTTAACACTGGATGCTGCGCGCGGCACCGATGCACCATTTGATCCACGTTTGCATGCACTTCGTGGCCAGCGTGGGCAAATGGAAACAGCTGCTGTTTATCGTAGTCTGCTTGAAGCGTCCCCAATCCGTGATTCTCATAGGGAAGGGGATGAACGTGTGCAGGATCCTTACTGCCTGCGCTGCCAACCTCAGGTTATGGGAGCTTGCTTGGATACATTGCGTAATGCGACCGTAACATTGGTAACGGAAGCAAATGCTGTATCTGACAACCCCATCCATTTTGCCGATACGGATGAAATGATCTCGGGTGGCAACTTTCATGCGGAACCTGTGGCTATTGCGGCGGATACCATTGCTATTGCCCTGTCCGAAATTGGAGCTATTTCCGAGCGGCGTCTGGCAATGTTGATGGATGCACAGATGAGTGGCCTCCCTCCCTTTCTGGTGCAGGATAGCGGCTTGAATTCTGGTTTTATGATTGCCCAGGTTACTGCGGCAGCATTAGCATCGGAAAACAAAACACTGGCGCACCCAGCCAGTGTGGATAGTCTTCCAACATCGGCCAATCAGGAAGATCACGTGAGCATGGCGACCTTTGCGGCCAGACGTCTGGAAGACATTGTGGAGAATGTCTGCACCATTATTGCCATTGAATGTCTGGCAGCAGTGCAGGGGTTGGACTTTTTGGCTCCGCTCAAAACGTCTCGCCCTCTGAGTGTAGCAAAAGATGCTGTTCGTGAGGAAATTACGTTCTTTGCACAAGACAGACTATTCACTCCCGATATCGAAGCTATGCGAGCACTTATTGCCAAAGCTGTTATGGTAGAGCGTGTAAAAGCATTGGTGCCATTGCCAGAGTGTGGAGCGTTACTGGATTAATGAATGCGCCCCCCGAACTGACCAGTTCGGGGGTATTTTATAGAAAGTATGCTTATGGTGTTTGTCGGGTTGGATTGCTTACAACAAACAGCAGAACACATGCTGCCGCGCCTGTTTAGGGATTATGTGGCAGGAGGCGCACATGGTGAAGTGACTGTGCTAGCCAATAGAAATGCATTTAAAAAATGGGCTATAGTGCCACGTTGCCTGCGTAATGTTTCTCAGGTTTCCATATCAACGCAATGGCTGGACTATGAGTGTGCAGCACCTTTCATGCTTGCACCAGTAGGGTTTTTAGGCATGATGCGTTATGGAGCTGATTTTATGGCGGCACGTGCTTCAGCTAAAACAAAAATTCCCTTTTGTGTTTCAACATTTTCCATTACTGCCCTTGAGGATATATGTGCCGTTGAGGGGGCTCATGTTCTCGCTCAGATTTATGTTTTTCGTGATCGTGAGATCACGCGCGATATGATCAATCGTGCACGCCAATGTGGGGTAAACACTCTTGTTCTGACAGTGGATACGCCGATAACGCCGTTAAGGCCGAGGGACGAAAAAAATGGTTTCAGGCGGCTGACTCATCCGTCTTTAGGGCAATTGGTCTCGTTTGCGCAGGCATGGCGCTGGAGCCTTGGCATGATGCGCCATGGTATGCCAGTTTTGGGGAATTTGCAGCCGTACGGAATGGGTAGAACATTATTGGAACAAGCCAAAACCGCAGCCTCCCAAATTGATCCTAGTCTGACATGGAAGGATCTGGAATGGTTGCGTGCACAGTGGGGGGGCAAATTGGTTGTCAAAGGCGTTATGCATCCTGACGATGCTGTGCAATGTGTGGCGGCAGGAGCAGATTCCGTTATGGTTTCCAATCATGGTGGGCGTCAGCTTGACCCCGCTCCGGCTACGCTGGACGTGTTGCCAGATATTGTTGCATCCATTGGAGCTGCTGGCTCAGTTGTTATGGATAGTGGCATAAGGCGTGGAGCTGATGTAGTATGCGCGTTGGCCCAGGGAAGTTCTTTGGTTGGGTTGGGGCGTCCCTTGGCGTGGGCACTGGCCGCGGGGGGAGAAACAGCTCTGATTGAGATGATTGGCGGCCTACAAGATGAAATTCGTGATATTATGGCGCTAGCTGGGATAACCAGTATAGAAAAATTAAATGCTGCAGGCACTACCATGCTGCGTAGGTGTTAAGTGCCTGCAAAATGTGGCGTTAGGCAAAACCTCCAATATGCGTAACTGCGCCTAAATGAGTTGGGCCGACGAGCTTAACATATTTTTCCAGAACACCATTGATGGATGGGACTTTAGGCGCAACGTAGGTTTTTTTTCGATTATGTAGCTCCTCTTCGGGAACAATCAGTTCTATAGTGCCAGCCTTCACGTCAATGCGAATGATGTCTCCATTTTGTACCAACGCTATAGTGCCACCCTGTGCGGCTTCCGGGCTAGCGTAGCCAATGCACATTCCGCGTGTTGCCCCGGAAAAGCGACCATCAGTCAGCAATGCGACCTGCTCACCCATCCCCTGCCCATAAATGGCGGCGGTAACAGCTAGCATTTCACGCATTCCCGGACCACCTTTTGGCCCTTCGTTGCGAATAATCAGTACACTTCCATGTGTATAGTTTTGTGTTGCAACAGCCTGTGCGCAGTCTTCTTCATTTTCAAAAACCTGTGCTTTTCCTTCAAAATAAAGGGATTTTAAACCTGCTGTTTTTATCCATGCTCCATCAGGGCAAAGATTACCCTTAAGCATGACCAATCCACCCGTCGTTGCCAAAGGATTAGAGCATGAACGAACAATTTTGCCATCAGGGCCTGCGTGGTGTGCGAGTTCCTCAGCCAGTGAATAACCTGTAATGGTTGGCGTATTGCCGTGCAGATATCCTCCTTGCAGCAATGCGTTGAGGATGACGGGCACGCCCCCTATCTGGTTTAAATCTTTGATTAAAAATTGCCCGCCGGGAGAAAGATTGGCGATCAGAGGTGTACGTTGAAAAATATGCGCCATATCATCAAAATTAAATGGAATACCAGCTTCATGCGCAATGGCTGGAATATGTAATACAGAATTGGTCGAGCCTCCTGTGGCAGCGACCGCAGTACAGGCGTTTTCCAGACTCTCGCGTGTGATCAGGCTTCGCGGCAAAGGGCCACCATCATTTATAATCTGCATGACTCTCTTGCCCGCCTTACGCCCGATAACCATGCGTTCGCTGTACACTGCGGGGATGCTTGATGACCCCAAAAACGATAGCCCTAGTGTTTCTGCCACCATTGCCATTGTGCTGGCTGAAAACTGGCCAGGACAAGCGCCGACAGTCACAGCGCAGGTGCGTTCAATGTCACTCAGCTCGCTTAGGGTAATCTGCCCACTTTGATACTGACCGATCCCCTCCACAGCATTAAGAACTGTTCGTTCCGTGCCATGCGCGGAATAGCCGGGTAGCATGGCACCGCCAAAAACAAAAATGGATGGCAAGTTAAGGCGTACCATTGCCATCATCATCGCAGGGAGTGTTTTATCGCACCCGGCAAAGCTGACCAGCCCATCATAAGCATGTGCACGTGCCGACATTTCCACACTATCGGCTATCAACTCGCGTGATGGTAGGCTCATGCACATGCCAGCATGACCCATGGTTGTACCATCTGAGACGGAGATTGTTGTAAAGCTTACAGGGACGCCGCCGCCCTCAGCCACTCCCAGGCGGGCGCAGTCGGCCTGTGGGATTAATGACATGGAACAAGGAGTATTTTCCCCAGCGGTGCTGACAATCCCGACAAAAGATTTTGCCATATCTTCGTCTCCTAAGCCAGTGGCCCGCAAAAAGGCACGCTGTTCAACGCGCATAATACCATCGGTGACGATATGCGATTTATGTTTGTGAAGAGAGGGAGCGTTGGACATATGCTTATCCTTTTCAGCCGGATGTGCACTGAACATTATGAAGTCGTTTTGCAGCACAAAGTATGAGCGGCTGTGCCTAATAAAAAGCCTGCCACAAATTTAATCGTGGCAGGCTTCTGTTCATATTCAGGAGTTAGAATAGATCAGAAGTTGGTGCTGATCGATCCAAAGAACATACGCGGTGCCCCCACCAGCATGGACTGGAAATCCATAGCTCCTCTGGAAATGCTGAGCGGATTTCCGTTTTCGCCCATAGTGGCGATGTAACGGTTGTTCTGGATATTAGTAACACTTAGGTTGAGTGTCATGTCTTTAACAAAACCAACTGATTTTTGAAAGTATGGCAGTTTGGCAAGGTTGTACTGTATGCCAAGGTTGGTCATCCAGTAAGCTGGGACTTTAACATCTCCAACATAACTGTAGTTGCGCTTGCCTGTGTAGCTTGCATCTACGTACGCTGTCAGTCCTTTCCAGTCATACGATAGGCGTGTTTTGTACATAAAACGGGGATAGTTGATAATCTGTTTGCCACGTGTGTGGTAGGACACACCGGCTTCGACTAGATTATCGTCATAAGTGGCGTGATTGTAGCTGACGCTATTTGTGAATGCCAAGTTTTTGATTGGCATAATGGTAATTGCAGCGTCCACACCATTCATTGTGACACCACCAACATTAGATACGGTGGAAATGGGATTGACAGCAGAGCCCGATGTAACCTGCTGCAAACGGTTGTTGAAGTTGGTGCGATAGGCGTAAACAGACGCGCCAACGATCTGGCTGCTGTAGCGGTAGCCTGCGGCATAGGTCCAGTCCGTTTCGGGGCGGAAAGAGTTGCGGCCAGCGTCAAACGCGGTCTGAGAGATTGCAAACGGAGACGCGGAAAGCTTGTAGCCAGATTGAGCGTAAGTATGGACGTTTTCGGAAATATCAAAAAACAGTTCATGATGCTTGAGGAAGTGCCAGTCAGCGCTGATATGCGGCAGGAATGGTTTGGACGTTGTTAGTCCAACGCCGCTGGTAATGTTGGCACCTGCACCATAGTAATCATCATTGATATAACCATTCCCCACATTGGTCGTAGCCAGAACGGACTTGAAGCCGAAATGCAGCGCCAGGTTTGGTAAAACTCGGTAAGTATCCTGCACAAATGCTGTAAAAGTATTGGTATTGTAGGTTTGATTATAGATTTTTGCGAACGGGTCAGACCAATGCCCCAGTGGATCAGGGAGTGCGGATGTTAACTGGCCATTAACAATATTTGGCATTGAGTAGGCATACATGGGGGACTGGTAGTGGTTGTTTTCATACCACACGCCACCGCTGATATCGTTATGCGCAATATTGTAATGTGCTTGTGAAATAATACCAAACCGGCGGATAGACGGTTCCTTGACCAGTTCGGAAAGAGGAGAACCATTAGGGGAGGGGTAGTAAGGAGTTGTCCAGGTAGTTTGGTTGCTTTCGCCATGACCGTAAGCGGTTGTATCCCACGTCAGATTATTGGTGATCTGCATATGCGCCTTAATACCGCCGAAAGTATCGACCGTGTTCAGCACAGCATCGTAGTAAGCAGAGTCAGCTGGGTCCTGCAGTTTGCTAAAGCTGGAAGGGTATTGGCCATTTGCCGCATTGATCGCCTGTTGGAGGCCACTTTGTTTGCCATTGTAATAGTTGGCAACATTATACCCGACATTATTCAGGACTTCTGGAGAGGCATCGGCTGTGGAAAACTGATGTAGATCTGCCCAGTCAAAAAAAGCAGAAATGCTGCTGCTTTCCCCAATGGGTTGTAGAAATTTGGCGTTAACCTGCTGCATGAACTGGTCACCCGTACCTTTCCATATTTGCCCGTCTTGACGCATATAGGAGGCATAAAAGCGCGTTCCAGAGCTATTCAGGTCACCGCTATCGCCGCGTACAAAGGTATGGAAGTTGCCATAACTGCCAAACCCCTGATTGATTGTACCACCGAGTTTGTGGGATGGATCGCGTGAAACATAATCAAAAGAGCCACCAAGATTATTGGTCGCAGCAACAGATTCTGCCCCAGCAGACTGCGATACAACAATGCGTGACACGTTTTCTGATGAAATGGCCTGAATGGTATTGAGACCATTATAGTTTCGTACAGTCTGTTCACCTAGTGGCATACCATCCAGAGTCATACCAATTTGCTGCTGTTGAAAACCGTGCATGAATACTTGGTTAGACCAAATATCAATACCTTGTGGTTCGGCAGACTGGAACATAATGCCAGGCAATTGCGCCAGAGTTTTGAGCGGGTTAGTCCCCGCCGGTGCTTGAGACAGAAGTTTTTGTCCAATGGTTACAACCGCACCATGCGGCACATGCTTGGATGTAACTTCAAACTGTTCCGAGGTGGAGCTCAGATAGCTTGCATTGGATGTTGCAGAAGTAGCTTTCCGTTTTGCAACGACTTTGGCAGGAACATCTGCCTTCTTGGGTGTGGCTGCAAGAGCATTTGCGCTGCCAACAGAGATAAACATGGAGGAGAATAGTAAAAGTCTGGTCAGAGAAAAGGTGCTGGGTCTCATGCGTCTGAACTCCACCGGGCTGCTAGAGGCGCAGGATAAAAATAGATATAGACAGGATGTTTCGTCGTCTTAGCCGCATGATTCGTTTCATGATCGATCCAAGATATGCAAGAACCCTAGGTTGTCCATACGAGTTAGGTCAATAGAATTTTAAAACGGAATCGAAATATTTTTTGGGTGTGGTTTTTAGAGAATTTTTTATAAATATGACCAGAAGACTGGGCATAAACTCAATTATGCTGTGCCGTGATAATGCCAAGCATAGTGAGTAATCAAATTATGGTGTCTGGTGCAGTAGCCAAGCTCAGAACCGACACGATGATTACGGTATTCTGCCGGCTATCTTGGTTGTTACGTAAGCAGCATTCTTTGGATACGGTCAGAAATTAGCAAGCGCATGCTTCGAGGAAGGGACGCGTAAAATTCTTCATCACGAATGGTCAATATGAATACGGAGATATTAGACATCTTGCAGTCATATTATCCCCGTATTTTTGTAGATTTTACGATGAAATAGTCGAGCGAGATTTTTTTGTCATAAGCAGATAAATGAGTGATGTGAGGACCAACCCAATTGCCCACGAGATATCTGCATGTCCCAAGAGTTGAGCAATTGGTCCAGTATAGAGGTGATTGGATACAAAAGGAATTTGAACAGCAACTCCTAGGGCATAACATATAAGAGCCGGAACATTATAGCGACCGTAACGGCCACCATCTGGCCTGAAAAAAGACGCAACATCGTAAGAGCCATGTTGTATAAGATAATAATCAATCAGATTAATCGAGGTCCACGGGATCATGATAATCATAAGAAGATTTAGGAATTCAGTGTAGGTTTCCATAAAATCGTGAGTCATGAGCATGGTCAGGAGCAACACAAAAAGCATGAGGCTTGCTGTAACGCCTATGCGTGTTCTTACGCCAAAATGGTGCTTAGGATAAGCCATCTGCAACAGCATGAGGGACGACAGACTGCCACAATAAATGCTCATACCATTGGCAACAGTAATGCCAATAACAAGCATGGTCATAATAAGAGGACCGGCTCCACCAAGGTAGTGCATTAGCGTTGGCAGAATTTCGCTGCTTCGGGGGGTTATAATGCCAAGTATGGTCCCAAGGAACATGGGCAAAAGCGTGCCTAGAGCAGACCCCCAATAGGTGGCATGGAATGCATGTTTGGCACCTTGCTTGCTGTTAGGCAGATAACGCGAATAGTCGGAAACGTATGGCGCATAAGCAAGTTGCCAGAGTGCAGCTACCGAAACCGCCCCCATAAAGCCAGACAATGTCGTGTGGCCAAAACTCCCAAGAAGAGTATAGGTCTCAGCGTTACCAAGAATACACACCAGTGCCCATATAATGGCGATACCACATCCCAAGGATATGAGCTTGGTAATGGTATGGATCGTTCTATAGCCCCAGAATGCTGGAAAAGCCGAGAGTGCCGTAACAGCAAGAACACCGCCTGTATAACCTAACCATGGCAGTGCTAAATGAAATCCCTCTCCTCCTACAACAAGGTTCGAGGCTGAAAATCCGATATAGATAAATACAACCAGCAGAATCATGGGGACTGCACCCATCGATCCAAACTGACCACATGTCTGTACCATTTGGGGAACACCAAGACGCGGCCCTTGTGCCGCGTGGAGAGCCATAAAAATTCCCCCAACCAAATTCCCTAGCAACAGGGCCAAACATCCTGTCATAAGAGGAAGATGGAACATTGCGGATGCTAATGCTCCCGTAATAACGGTCAGAATAGTAGTGTTTGTGCCAAACCACACAGAAAACAGGTCTCGCGGATGCCCCATACGCTCGGAATGAGGGATGGGGTAAATCGTGCGCTGTTCAATGACTGCAGCACTGGCAGGGGCGTGTGCATCAGTAGGGTGTAAAGTCATGCTTGAGTCCTGGATGCCGGATGCGTCTGAGTGTGTCGCTATATACGTAAGAGTAGTTACAAGAATGATAACATGTTTCTTTATTGCAATAAAAAGAAAACGATCAGGTTAAGTGTGCTCCTGAAGATTGAATGAATTTACGCACCCGTTCCGTACGTGGATTGCCATAAATTTCATTCACTGTTCCACTTTCCAGAATGTAACCATCACCACAAAAACAGACTGTATGCGCTGTTGATTGAACAAAAGCGGGGTCATGGGTAACGACCAGCAAAGTTAGTCCTTGTGAGGAGAGGTCCTGTATGATGGCTTGCACGCCACTAACGAGTTCAGGATCAAGAGCGCTTGTTGGTTCATCAAACAAAATCACAGGCGGATCCATGGCCAGTGCCCGCGCTATGGCAACGCGTTGTTTTTGCCCACCAGAAAGTTGATCAGGATAATGATTTTGCTTCTGAAGCATATGAACACGATCAAGCGCCGTGCGTGCCAGTATTATGGCTTCCCGTTTAGGAATTTTTTTTACCGTGATGAGTCCTTCAATCACGTTTTCCAGCACGGTTTGGTGAGAGAACAGGTTGAACTGTTGGAATACCATGGGCATACGGGCACGTGCATGTCGTAATGTTTTTTCTGAAGCGATTTCGAAATGTGTTCGGTTTTGATTGCAAAGCTTTTCGCCCAGAGCAGTAATAGTACCGGCATCAGGATACTCAAGAAAATTGATACACCGTAAAAGAGTTGATTTGCCGCCTCCACTGGGACCGATCAGAAAAACTGCATCGCCTTGAAAAACCTTAAGATCAACGCCGCGCAAAACGGCAGTTTCTCCATAAGATTTATAGACCTGCTCAAGGTGTAGCACGGGGGCAGAAGCCTGGGTCATAAGGTCTTATCCTCTTCCGCCAATTCTGACATGATTGGTTTTATAACTACTTTTTTCCTGCGTGCCGGAGTTAAGGTTCGTTCCAGCCATCCAACACAGCGCGCACTGGTAAAACTCATGCAGAAATAAATTACAGCAACCATCAGGTATGTGTTCATGCTGTCAAATGTATTGGAAATCACAATGGTTGCATGACGTAAGAGT
Organism: Drosophila punjabiensis; assembly: GCA_008042585.1. NCBI lineage: Eukaryota > Metazoa > Arthropoda > Insecta > Diptera > Drosophilidae > Drosophila > Drosophila punjabiensis. The sequence goes on from VNJR01001248.1 coordinate 58,286, forward strand.
TCATTGACTGAAATAAATGATACAAGAGAGCAATCCTTAAGCAGGGCAATAAAGTATCCACCTTGTGTTGGAAGACAGGCCACAAAAGCCTGTGGCACTATAAGCCGGCGATAAACCTGAAAAGGAGACATACCTAACGAGATCGCGGCTGCTTTTTGCCCCGGATCAACCGCGATAATAGCAGCCCGGTACACTTCAGAAAGATAGGCCGACAAGTTTAAAGTCAGTCCCAGAACACCAGCCCAGAAACCAGAAAGAACAATGCCAAATTCAGGCAATGAAAAATATATTAGCAAAAGTTGTACAATAAGAGGGGTGTCGCGCCATATTTCTACATAGGCTTCCAACGGCCAGCGTATGAGGCGGTTTTCTGAAAGGCGGCCAATGGCAGCCAAAAAACCCAGCACCATTCCTCCCGCCATGCTAATAAAGGAAAGCTCAAGAGTAACTTTCGCGCCCATTAACAAAAACGGGAAATATTCTTGTAATTCAGACCAGAAAACAGACATCTATCCTACTCCGCCTGTTCATTCTGTGTGAGGTTGTCTTCAAGTTCTTCCCACACGTGATAACGTTTTAAAATCGTACGAATGGTTCCGTCTTGCTTCATGCTATCCATGGCGCGGTTAATTTCGTGCAAAAGGCGAGGACAGTTGGCGCGTACTACAATGCCTTCGCTACCGAGCTTGTAGGATGCTTTGGCTTGCGCCTCTTTCCACACAGGTTTGGCATCGTAAAAAATGGGTGGGCCTAATGTGCGAAGATCTACAAAATGTTCTTTTTGAGCCTTTAATGTTGCCTGGTCGACAACAATGGCATCAATCTGCCCATTTCTTAGAGCGACAAAAGGGTCACCAAAGGTATTAAAATCACTTACCTTTGCGGCCAATCCTTTATCAACCAACGAATGTGCCATAAGGGAATCTGTCGTCCCCAGAACAGACCCTAGCGTTGCATTTTTAAGATCCGCTACAGTATGAAATGGGGAGTTGCCGAGAACAATAATACGATCATAAAGCAAGAAATATGGGTGGGAGTAAGTAATATGCCCATAAAACATGCGTTCTTCAGTTATGGTTTGATCAGAAAGGACAATATCCCATCGTCCGACCTTTAAGCCTGGAATCAGAGTGGTCCATTCCGTAATAATAAATTGCCAGCGTGGAATTCCAAGGCGCTTTGTTATTTCTTGTAAAAGATCAGCGTCAATTCCGCGGTAAGTGCCGTCTTGTTCCTGCCATAAAGAGGGGCGGGCCCCCATTAGAGCATTGCCTGCTGTCAGTACACCGGCCTTACGAATGTCGTCCAGACACTCCGCCTGTGCAAAGGTATGCCAGATATGAGGGAAGGCCACACTGCCAGCCAGAAGAAGAACACGGGACAAAAAAAGAGAATAGTTTTTCATGCCAGTTCTTCTCCTCTAATCTGAATCAGGAAGCAGATTTGTAAATCAAAGGAAAATCTGGACCATCCAACAAGTCTCCATCTTGCAGGGAAACATGTGGAAATGGAGGAGAGCCTTTGCCTCCGCGGTTAGCAAAGCGGGCATTATCCCCCACCCATCGGGCAGAAAAAACACGACGACTTTGAGTATTCCCGGTCGTGGCAGGTGCGCCATGAATCATGCGGAAGTCAAAGGCAATGGCATCGCCCGGCGTTAAGTCCCAACTCCGAATGGTATAGGCGGCACGGTTTGCATCAATGTCCGGCATTTCGGGCATTGTGTCATTTTCATAAAGACGAGAGCCATCAAATCGTCGAGGACGGTGTGTTACTCCCCATAAGTGGGAACCAGCTACACATTCCAGACAATGGGCTTTGTCAACTGGATCGAGAGGAATCCATAAGCTCAACGTTTTATCACCAGTTACACAATAATAAGGGCTATCCTGATGCCATGGTGTAACCAGTGTTGTGCCTGGTTCTTTTACGAGTTCATGGTCATGGAAAAAGCGGACTTCATGCGATTCCATGAGTTGTGCGGCAACCTGTGCAGCGGGAGAGTTTTCTACAAAATCCCGAAACTGGGGAATGCGTTGCCAGTTGCAAAGATCTTGAAAAAAAGGAGCAGACCCTTCCGGACGGTAAGAGCGCTCCAAAGGACTGGGGGTGGCCATAGTGGCAGCCAGACCAGTGCGCAGAGGTTCTATCCAGTCAGTAAACGCACCTCTTACAATGGTTACACCTTCTGTTTGAAACGCTTTGACTGCTGTTTCATCCAGTGTGAATGGGGAGATAGGAAGTGCCATAAGCATTTTTTCCTTACGTTCCGATATCAAAACCATATGTTGTATGTACACACACGGTCAAGCAAAAACGTGCTTGTTCGTGTTTCATAAACATCCGCGGTGTAAATTTAGTCTTTTCAGTCCTATTAAGACTTTTTTATTGACGTTCTGGAAACGAAACATTTTCCCGGTTTTCTGCCATTTCTGCGACGTTGAGTGCAAAAATAAACTATTGCACCCTATGCTTGACAGATTTTTCCTCTTTACAGCCATAATATGTCTATACATTAATGATAACTACCGCGTTAGGCAGGGGGTTCATCACGATGTCAGACACTGTGGCTCTTTCTAGATTGGCTCGGCAGCCATTATGTCGGCCAGAAGTCTCCGGGTTGCCGCGCTATAATGCAGGCCTGTCAGAAGATGAGGTCCAGAGGCGGTACAGTCTCAAAAATATTGTCAAACTCGGCAGTAATGAAAATCCATATGGGTCATCTACACAGGTAAAAGCTGTGTGGGATAATCTTGCAAGCCGCCTTGGTCGTTATCCTGATGCTGCTGCCATGACGTTGCGCTCGGATATAGCAAAGGTTTGTGGTATCGAACTGGACCGCATTCTTGTTGGTAACGGCTCTGAGCAAATTATACGCATGATTGCGGAGGCTTATCTTTCCCCCCAAGATCGGGTTGTTACGGTAAAGCCAGCTTTTGGTCTGCATGAGATTTGCCCACGTATGATGGGAGCCGTGGTTGATGCCGTGCCAATTACGGAGCAAGCTACATTTGACTGCGCTGCACTGCAGCAGGCAGTACAGAGTCCGACCAAAGTTCTCATGTTTGCTAACCCATCCAATCCCGTTGGTTGCATGATGAAAGGGGACGAACTGCAAGAACTTATTGCTTCTTGTCCACCTGATGCGTTGATTGTGGTGGATGAAGCTTACCGTGAATACGCAGAACAAGACCCAGATTACCCTGATGCTCGCACTATTCTGGAAAAGCAGGAGCGACCATGGATAGTTTTGCGAACTTTCTCAAAAGCATATGGTCTTGCAGCTTTACGCATTGGGTATGCACTCACGTCTTCTGGCGAAATTTCTGCTGCTTTGGATACCGTGCGCGACCCGTTTAACACCAATATGCCAGCACAGGTCTCTGCGTGCGCAGCTTTGGCCGATGTTGCGTATATGAAAGATTGTGTTCGCAAAACTGTTGCGGAACGGGAACGGGTGGTGCAGTTTCTGATAACAAAAGGTCTATTTGTTGCGCCGACATGGACAAATTTTGTTTTTGTTCGCACTTCCATGAAGGCAGATAAACTGGCTGTAGCGTTGTTGGAGCAGGGCATTATCATAAAACCCTGGAAGGAAGCAGGTTTTGAAAATTGGATTAGAATAAGTATTGGTCTGCCTGAAGAGAATAACATAGTCATGAATGCCTTGGCTGATCTTGTTCTATAATCCTGCTGGTTGATCGTTTTCTGGTCAGGAAAGTGAGTTATGTCTGCACTCGAACGTGTTTTAAATCATTTATCTGAAGTGTTTGGGGACCGTATTTCTCGCGGAGAATCTGTGCGTGATCATCATGCACATGGGGAGGGATGGCAACCGGCGTGTTTGCCTGGTGCAGTCATTTTTGCGGAAAGTACAGAGGAGGTTTCTGCTGTCCTAAAAACATGTAACCAGTATGGGGTGCCCGTGGTTGCGTTTGGTGGCGGCACCTCTCTGGAAGGGCATGTTACTCCAAGCGAATATGGAATTAGCCTCGACCTTTCCCGTATGACACGTATTGTCGAGTTGAATGCAGAAGATCTGGATTGTAGGGTCGAGGCTGGCGTAACGCGGCATGCGTTGAATGCTTATCTACGAGACACGGGGTTGTTTTTCCCTGTTGATCCGGGTGGAGAATCAACTCTAGGTGGTATGTGTGCCACACGCGCTTCTGGTACTGCGGCCGTGCGTTACGGTACTATGCGAGAAAATGCATTAGGTCTGACAGTTGTGTTGGCCGATGGTCGCATTATCCGCACAGGCGGACGGGTACGTAAATCCGCTACGGGTTATGATCTTACCCGTCTGTTCGTCGGGTCGGAAGGCACGCTTGGCATTATTACGGAAGTACAATTACGCCTGCATGGCTTGCCTGAAACCATAGCTACTGCAGTCTGCCAGTTTGATCGATTGGAAGATGCCGTTAATACTGCGGTGACCACCATGCAGCTTGGTCTGCCCATAGGGCGTATGGAGCTGCTGGATGAAGTGCAGATGGATGCGTGTATCCAGTATTCCAAATTGACTGGCTATGACGTTTTGCCAACAATGTTCTTTGAATTCCATGGAGCCCCTGCTGCGGTGAGCGAACAGGTGGAAACTATGGAGGCCATTGTCGCAGACCATAACGGCAAAGGATTTATGTGGAGCAATAACCCAGAGGATCGAAATGAACTCTGGAAGGCTCGACATAATGTTTTTTGGGCCTGTTTGGCTTATCGCCCTCACCATCGCGGTATTGCAACAGACGCTGTTGTTCCTGTCTCTGCTCTTACGGAGCTTATTACTGGCAGTAAGCGCGATATTGAAGAATCAGGTCTTATTGCCCCGATTGTAGGCCATGTTGGAGATGGTAATTTTCATACGGTTATTCTTGTGCCTCCAGAGGATAATGGCTTGGAACGTGCGCTTGAACTCGATCGTAAAATAGTGGGACGGGCGTTGTCTCTTGGTGGTGCCTGTAGCGGAGAGCACGGTGTAGGATTGGGCAAAAAAGAGTTCATGGAGCGAGAGCATGGGCGCGATGCCCTGGATGTTATGTGGATGCTTAAAGCTACTTTTGATCCTAATAATATCCTTAATCCCGGTAAAATGTTGCCGGAGTTGGTTAACTAATGTGGCAAAAGCGGCTTTTGGTAGATATAGCCGCTGTAGCATGGCGGAATGGTCATGGATTAACGCGCATTATTGCTGAGGATAGAGCGCATACTCCACCTGAGTGGCGGTTGAGTGTCGCAGATATTTTGCACGATGCGCCTTTTTCCACGTTTGCAGGCTGGAAGCGGTTAATTGCTCTGATTGGTCCCGGCACGCTTGTGCTACACGAAAAAGCTGGAGCATGGTTTCATACGCTCGAAACATGCTGCAAACCATATACGTTTTGTGGGGAAGATCAGGTGCTGTCGTCATGCACAAATGGAGCCGTGCAAGCACTTAACCTGATGATACGTTGTCCAGAAAGTGTGGAAACAAATATAGAGTTTGTTCTGCATCAAACTTCTTTTTCTATTCAAAGCAATGAACAAGAAAAAAAAGATTACTTCCTGTTTCCTTCAGCAGGGGGCTGGACAATGCAATTCAAAGGTACATGTTCCTCTATTTCGCGGGGAAGTGTTTGGTATTGTTCATCCGAGAATATGCCGGATACTACTTTCATACCTAAAGAGACAGGAAGTTCTCTGTATTGTATCAGAATATAAAATTCTGATGATCTCAATCTTTAAAAGAGGAGAAGATGAAAAATGACGCAAGATACCTTTATTCCCGTTATTGATCTTGCTCCAGCCCATACTGGTAATTATGCGTTGGTGGGACAGAAAATTCACGATGCGTTTGTTTCATCTGGGTTTTGTTACATAAAAAATCATGGTATTCCGACTGAATGTATCGAAGAGTTAAAGAAACAATCATTAGATTTTTTCCATTTACCATTATCAGAAAAAGAACGTTATCGCCCTAAGCAGGCAGTGCGTGGATTTAATGCGCTAAATCGTACTATTATGTATGGCGCAGCCCGGCCAGACTATAAGGAATTTTATCAGATTGGACCGGAACTTTCTCCAGAATCTGAGCAAAAACTACCGAAGAATGAACTGCAGGGAGCAAATGTTTGGCCTGAAGATCGCCCTGCTTTTAGGGATGCATTTTTAGCTTATTACAAGGCTGTTGCTGAATGTGGACAAATACTGTTGAAAGCTGTTGCTCATTCGTTGAATCTTGAAAGTCAATTTTTCGAAAAAAAATATCATTATCCACTACAAAGAACGCAAACAATTTGGTACCCACCCGCAGAAGCACGTTCTGAATCAGAAATCATAACCTATGGTGTTGCGCCACATACTGATTATGGGTGCATTACGTTATTATGGCAGGATGATACCGGTGGATTGGAAGTTCAGAACCTTCAGAATGAATGGGTGTCTGCAGTGCCTATTCCAGATACACTGGTTATTAATATTGGTGACTTGTTGTGTCGTTGGTCCAATGACAGATATCGTTCAAACATGCACCGTGTGCTGAATAAATCAGGAAAAGAACGTTTTTCTATAGCTACGTTTTATGACCCTGACTTTGATGCAGTTATTGACCCACGTGATCTGGGTTTGCCAGAAACAGAAACATCTCATTATGAACCTGTTACCGCAGGGGCTTATATTATGAGACGTATTCGTGAATCTCAAAAGAAAAAATCAGCGTAAAACTCTTAATAATCATCAAGGGAGAGAGATATGCTCGCTGCGTCTGCTCTCCCCGGATCGCTTCCAGCGTAATCCTCGACCAGGATATATTTGAATATCGTTTCAACGTGATCTTGCTCATAAAACCTTTCCATTTAAAGGAAGGATCGTAGCTTAATCATGAAGTCCGAAAAATGGTATCTATCTGCGTCACTTTGCAAAGCTAATAGCTACTCCGCCAGCCTGAGTAAGTAGGACATGCTATCATCTGTTTGTATTATGAACATTGGGTGCATTCTAAATTTTGGGAATGGAGTTTATTAAATTTTTTGTATATTTATTTTTTGGTTTTAGAAAAATTTGATTGGTATTTCCGTATTCAACCTGTTCTCCATTTTTTAGAATTAAAACATCATGAGCGAGACGTTTAATTACAGTTAAATCGTGTGAAACAAAAATATAAGTTAATTTAAGATCATTCTGTATCTGCTCAAGCAGCGATAAAATTTCTGCCTGAATAGAGACATCAAGCGCAGAGACAACTTCGTCTAAAATAAGAATTTCGGGTTGGCACAGAAGTGCGCGTGCCAGAGCCAACCTTTGGGCTTGTCCACCGGATAAAGCAGAAATCCGGCGTTCCAGTAATGCTGCATCTAGATGCACTTTAAAAAGAACATCGTTTATTGCTTTTTGGCGTTGTGAACGACTTTGAATTCCTCTGTTAATCAAGGGCTCTTCCAGTGATTGCTGTGCAGTGTAACGCGGATCAAAAGAGACATGAGGGTTCTGGTAAACAAATTGTACCTTACGCCTCAGATCACGGAGAGCTTGGCCTTGCAATTGAGACGGATATTGGTTGAGTATTCGGATACTGCCGGTTTGTGGAGTAAGCAGTCCTAATAAGCACTTTAAGAGTGTCGTTTTGCCAGAACCGGATTCACCAACAATGCCCAAAGTGCGACCTTTTGAAACAGAAAAAGAGATATTTCGCATTGTATGTTGGTGATCTGAATGTGCAGTTTTTGCATATGTATAACCAAGATTTTTGACAGTAATGACATCAGGTGAAGACGATGGTATTTTTTCTGGAGATTTTTGAAAAATAGGTAGATCAGAAATCAAACGTTGCGTATAGGGAGCTTGTGGCGCCTGAAAAATCTGTTTGGTAGGAGCTATTTCGCAAATCTTACCATTATGCAAAACAGCAACACGATCAGTATGTTCACTTGCAAGAGCAAGGTCATGAGTAATAAAAAGGATAGCTGTATTTAATTCTCGTCGAAGTTTTGCCAGCAATGTCATGATCTGCACCTGAACGGAAACATCCAGAGCACTTGTCGGCTCATCTGCCACAATAAGGGATGGACGTTGGGCAATAGCGGCAGCGATAAGCACACGCTGCTTCATACCTCCAGAAAGTTCATGTGGATATTGTGCCAATCGTTGTTTAGGCTGGGAAATACCCATCTGATCCAGTAGAGCAGCAGCTTCAGCTTTGGCATTATATCTGAGCAGAAAGCTTGTGCTTGCCGGATGTAAAGCCTCGACTAATTGTGCACCAATTGTGCGCATGGGGTCGAGGGAATGAGCTGGATCTTGGGGAATAAGTGCAACTTTTTGCCCGCGAATAGATCTCCATTCGCGTTCGGGAAGGTGAGTGACATTTTTTGTACCAAGATGAATACTGCCACTCTGTAATCTTGCTGCTGCTGGCAAAAGGCCAAGCACAGAACGGCCTAAAGTAGATTTACCAGAACCTGATTCTCCTACCAAAGCCAGTATTTCACCCGCATGAAGATCAAGAGACACATCGTTGAGCGCATGATGCGTTGTATTCTGGCGTTTATAGCATATGTCCAGATTACGAATACTCAAGCATCTCTGGTTCATAACGGGCTCCTGATTGCATGGGAGACGAGGTTAGTTGTCCACGCGGCAAAAATAATGGCAAGACCGGGAAATGTGGTAATCCACCAGGCCGTGGAGAGATAATCACGGCCTTCGGTAATCATTAATCCCCATTCTGGAGATGGTGGTGGTGGGCCATATCCTAAAAAACAGATGGTTGAAATTGCAAGAATGGCCGTGCCTAAACGAAGAGAGGCCAAAGCCAGTGCAGGGTTGAGGCTATTTGGCAGTACGTGACGCAGGATAATCTGGCTAAATGTTGCTCCCATGCCAGCAGCAGACTCGGTATATTCACTGGCTCTGATCCGTGCGACCTCAGTATGAATCATACGCACAAATCCTGCCGCCTGGCTGGCACCAACAGCAAGTGCAACATGAGCAGCGCCAGGGCCAATAAGGGTAATGATGCTCAGAGAAAGAAATATTTCTGGTATGGAGAGCACAATGTCAGCACATGCAAGAATGGCACGTTCAACATGCACACTGCCAAGTCCGGCTAACAGTCCAGCAGGAATGGCCCATAGAAGGCTGATTCCAACAGCCAGAATTGCCGAAGATAGCGTGGAAAAACTGCCATAAACCACGCGTGCCAATACATCCCGACCAAACTGATCTGTACCAAACCAGTGGTTAATGGAAGGAGGAGATAAATATTCAGCGGGAAAACCTGTTAGCGGGTTTTGAGTGCAGAGCAAAGAAGGCCATAAGCTTGCTAATCCAAGTAAGATGACCGGCAATGCCGCAACCAGCTTTAGGGGTGTGAAATGGTGAGGCATTTAATATTTCCTTTGCTGGCCATTCCGGCCGATCCGTGGATCTAGCAGAGGCTGAATAAATTCACTGAGCAAACCGATCGATATAAAACCGGCTACAGAAATAAGAATAATAGCCTGAAGAACAGCTACGTCCTGACTGGCTACAGCCTGTTGTGCCAGTTGTCCTAACCCATCCAGTCCGAACACGGTTTCGGTAACGACTGCACCAGCCAGAATTTCGCCGAATACCAGCCCACTTACAGTTAACGTTGGAGGGAAAGCATTGGGGATAATATGAGCGCATAGTATTCGAAACGGGGATAGGCCACGTGCACGCAGAACATCTATAAATGGCAACTGCTGCACACGCTTTGCTGTCGTTATAAAAACCTGAGCCAGCGGAGCAGAAATGGGTATAGCCAGAGCCAAGCCTGGTAGAAAGACAGCACTCCAGCCAGAAAGACCAACGACTGGTATGAGCTTCCAGTGGAAAGAAACGAGCTGAATGGCGACAATTTCAAGCCAGAACACCGGAATGCCACTGGTAATACCCGGTATGGCAGAAATAAGACCTGCAATATAGCGGCCTGTCACATGCTCGCAAAGAAGAAGGGCCAGAGTGCAAAACGTTATTGAAAGAATTATGGCTCCTGCAAAGCTGATTATTGCTAACCGCAATGTGGTTGGGTAAGCAGCCTGTAGCATATGACCGACGGGCAGACCGGTTTCGATCGAATAACCTAAATTACCGTGCAAGGTGCGACCGAGCACATGTATATATTGTGTTATTGCAGACTCATCAGCGCCATATGTTGCACGCATATCGGCAATCTGTTGTGGGTTCAGGCCGAGTTCAGGATCTTGAAATTTGACCAGAACGGCGTCTCCCGGCATGACCTGAAGAAGAATAAAGGAAAGAGTGAAAGCTCCCCACAATACAAAAATCGCATGTAAGGTCCGGGTAAACAGGTAGCGTGTCATTGGAATGTGCATCCTGTTAAGGGTTATCTAACCATGCGCGGTAGAAAACTGGTCGTCCCACAGCTTCAAAACGCATATCATGTACATGAGTGGAACCTGCGTAGACCTGTGGTTCTTCAAAAATTGGAATGCTGTAAGAGTTTTTGAGGATTAAGCTCTGTATTTCTGCGACCTGCCTCAAACGACGGAGCGGATCTGTTTCTGATGCTACGGCCAGTAATAGCTGGTTGCATTCCGGGTCAGTAAAATGCTGGACATGCTGGCTTTGCCCACCTTTTTGTAACAGTACATTGCGGTTTGTCGGATAATAAGTGCTTTTGAGCACATCTGGATCTGCCCGTCCAACTTCTGCTTGATAAAGTGGGGTGGTTTGTGGATCAAGGTCATCCAGCACCACCATGGCAGGGCTGCCAGTAAGAATATTCAGTTTAACGCCAATTTTGCGCCATTGTTGCGCCAGGAGCACCAACATGCTGCGGCTTTGTGGATGCGGAGCAGACACATGAATGCCCAGAGAGAGAATTTTCCCATTTTTATAACGCCAACCATCAGAGGCAAGCAGCCAACCTGCTTTGTCCAGCAGATCTTTTGCTTCGGTTGGGCTGTAATAAAGTTCGGAGCTATGGTCCTGAAAACCTTGTGTGTTTCCCGCAAGGATGGACCGCGCGAGTGGATAACGAGGAGAAAACAGGGTATGCAGTATTTCCTGCCGATCTGTGGCGCGTAGGAGCGCTAACCGAACACGAACGTCTGCCACCTTATCGTTGTCTGGACGAAATACGATACTGTCATTCACACCTCGTGTGGATGGAGCATAAAGCAGGTTGCCACTCCGGGTTATCTGGTTTTCATCATAGGCTTCAACTTCACGAATAAAATCTGCCTGACCACTCAAAAAAGCACCAATGCGTATGCTGTCTTCGGGGACCACAAGAATGCGTATCTGTTCCAGTTTTGCGGGTCCCTGGGGGGCAAGTTCGCCTGGTCCCCAGTTATAATCGTGCCGGGCTTGCAAGGTAGTGGATTTACCCGGAACTTCGTCTTGCACAACAAATGGACCAGATCCAATAATGTTGTGTCCTTCTCCCCATTGCTCCAGCGGCATGTGTAATGTGCGAGGCGAGACAATGCCTGAGCCGATAACGGAAGTTCCTTGTAAAAATCCGGGCGATGGTTTGCTAAAATAAAAGCGAACCGTTAGTGGCCCTACGACTTCGCTATGATCGTAGTTATTGATAACTTCTGATGGAGGGAGATGAAGGGTTTTGCTGCCTTTGCCGTAAGTATCAAAATTGAGCGCGACAGACGCGGCATCAACTGGTGTACCGTCTGAGAATGTAATGTCTGAGCGCAATTCAAACGTATAAATGGTACTATCAGCATTGATCTGCCAAGATGTTGCCAACCATGGTTCAATGGCAAGCGTCTGGGTGTTCTGCCATGTCAATCTATCCGTTATCTGGGCAAGAATGCCGCCATTAGGGTAAAATCCTCCCGCTGGTGGATAGAGAGATTTATGTGCCTGTTTTTCCAGATACAGCAGAGTACCTCCATGGTGAACAGATATTTCCGCGTGTGCTGGCGTGGCACAGAAGAGTGCAGGGGATACCCATAAGGTGCTCCACACCAGCATTAAAGGTATACTGAGCTTGGCTGAAAAAATATGCCGTTGAAAATACATAAAACTCATCTTTGTTAAAAAGTATAACCCATGCGAGCGTAGTAATATCCACCCTCATAACCACCGGGAGCTGTCATGGGGTAAGCAAAAACACCACTGCTTTCCTGCAGTGCTTTGTGATTTGTATGTGTTGGATATTTGTTGAACAGGTTATTTGCGCCAAGCGTAGCGGTAAAACCATGACCGAGCTTGGCTGACACTTCCAGATTGGTAATGACTTGCGGGCGGACATGCGTCCAGTAACTACTTGGGTCACTCTGGTAAACCAACCATGCAACTCCGGCGTAGCGTTGCTCTTGCACAAATACGCTAAAGCGACCTTTGGTCCAGTTAAGAGAGAAAGATTCCTTGTTTTTAGGGGAGGAGCGAAGCAGTTCCGTTTCTGCTGCCTTGGAAAAATAACTTTGTCCAAGAGAAGTCAGAATCGCCGGTGTATCTGCATAATGGGTTAATTCGGTATCGGCTGCGTTAATCTGGGCAGAACCGACCAGTTCACCATAAGCGGGTTTAATAGGGAATTTATAAGTCACTTTGGCTGTAAAGCCATTGGTGGTCGTGTTACCGATGTTGGTCATATAACTGGCGTAAGTAATATTATCGCCAACCCCATTGGATGCCAGATAGGCAGCCATGGTTGAGCCTGTAAATGCACTCGTGCTTTCGATCCGGTCGTTAATATCGATCCGGTAAGCATCCAGCGTTAATTGCAGGCTTGGTATTGGCCGGTAGTCCAGCCCAATGCTGTAACTGCGTGAATATTCCCCTTTAGGCGCGTGCGCTCCCAAAAGACGTGCAACTTCGCTTGTTTCGGACAGGTTGACGGTTGTGTAACCGGGACCGGATGATATGGCATCATAGTGAATCGCGCCCAAAGTGGGAGGGCGATAGCCCGTGTTAACGTTTGCATGAATGGCTAAAGTTTTTGTAAAATTATAACGTGTACCAATTGAGCCAGTCGGTGCTGTTACCGTATCAGAGTAATTGACAACGTGGCCCCCCAGTGTCCATTCCCACTTGGGAGTAACAAAAAAATCCAGTCCCACATGACCATCAAAAATATCGCGAGACCAGTTTCCGGCGTTGGAAGGCTGAAAGCCATTATATCCGGTAGAACCAGGAGAATTTAACCCATTGTAATAAGGACCAGTTGCCCATGACTGATAATCACCAGCGCCAATCTGATAGGTATTATGTCGGTATTCCAATCCCCATTCCAAAGCCGCGGGTTTTGAAAGAGTAGGAATGGTAAAATTTTTAGAGAATTTAATGCCGCCGATCAGCTCGGTATTAATAATTTTGCCCATATTGAAGCGTGTCTGACTTTCTGGGCCAAAAGTCGGGTTATTGTCATCATAAGCGCTTTGGTTTACCTGTTCGCGACCAAAGGACGCATATGTATTCCATGCGACACCCGCCCCTAATGTGCCACGTAAACCACCATTGACCTGAAAATCCATTTCATCAAAAGATTCAATGGGTTCAAACCCGTTGGGGTGTAAAGACTGAACGTTGTTTATGTTGTTTGCTCCACGTACAAATCCTACGCGATCAGTTACACGGTGTGCGAGTGTTGCAGTCAGGTAAGCCCGGAGCGAGCGGGTAATGGGCATATGTCCGTTAAAAGCGAAAAGTTCGGACAGCGTCCGGCTAACCCCTTCAATGCGATTAACATCACCTAATGAGGGATTAATGCCATCCCGGTGCGTGGGAAGCTGGTTTTGCACCTGCCATGCCAGATCCATACCGCCACCTTTGGTGCCAATAGTGCGCGATATATCACCATAGCCAGTAACTCCCTGACCATCGCCTTTATAGTATCCGCTATTTTGTACATTGGCAGTACCACCATTGCGCGCGCCATTCTTGAGCACAATGTTCACTGCGCCACCTATGGCGTCCTGCCCATATAGGGCGGTTGCGCCCTCGGTAATAATTTCAACATGATCAATGGCGCTTATTGGTATTAAGCTCAGATCGGCTGGCTCAGTTCCTTGCGCTGGACCGTAGTTCCAGTTCCCTAATGCACTGGCATGTCGGCGCACGCCATTGACCAGCACCAGTGTTTCATCCGCATTAAGATTGCGTAGAATAACAGTCTGGGTAGGGGTTGTTGAATATCCACCGCCACCACCGCCTGGCGGAGCATTGATCTCGGGTGATGCCTGCTGCAAAGCGTTAATAACGTTTGTCTGCCCGGTTTTAAGCAGGTCTTCCCCGCTAATTATGCTGACGCGCGTTGTGCTATGCCGAGGAGTGGATGTACGAAAAACTGACGGGATATCGTTTGCATCCTTGCTTACAGTTAGTTCTTCCACGGAAGCGGCAGATACTGCCGTTGAACGCGCATGTGCCACAATAGAAAATGCTGATGATGGGAAGATAATCGCAAGGGTTAACCCAACTTTAATGCGGCTATTTCTCTTTGGTTTTGACATTGTGTTTACTGACCGTAATCAAAAATTCGAATTGCCTCGTCGCGGAATCATGCTTGTGACAACAACATATAAACGATAAAAACATGTGGAAATCCAAATTAACTACGATAAATGTCGTTAAAAATAAATTTTCAGATTCGTCAAGTTGAAAAAAAATTATCTTATTAATTTACGTTTTTTGTTGTTTTTACGATTTTTAATGGTTTTAATGCGTGCATGTTTTAGGTGCGTCCTTTCCCATTCCGTGGTGAGCAGGAGGGGGCGTTGTATTGAGGATGATAAAATATTTCTATTAGAGTTGTGGGAATGATGATCATGGAAATGACATAAGTAAACTTAAAATCAGTGTTTTGTTTACTTTTTAATTCATTGGATGATTTTGGTAATGAGTCAAAAAACAATAGGTTTTTTCACAAGGCTTCTGGATAATGTTCCAGCGGAAGAGCGTTACGCTTTGGCTGCGGAGCAAATAAACAAAGCAGAAGCTCTGGGGTTTGATACGGCATGGGTTGCGCAGCATCATTTCCATGGGGATGAGGGAGGCTTGCCTGCACTTTTCCCCTTTTTATCTTATGTTGCCGCACGCACGCAGCGTATTCGGCTGGGAACAGGTGTTGTAACCCTGACAATGGAAAATCCTGTTCGGGTCGCTGAAGATGCGGTGGTGACAGACATCTTGTCCAATGGGCGGCTGGAAGTCGGGTTTGGCTCTGGAGGAACCCCGCGTTCATACGAAGCTTTTGGGCAGCAATTTGCTCAAAGACATGCATTGATGGATCGTAATCTTGGGATTGTTAAAGCTGCCTGGAAAGGGGAGGCGCTTCCTGGCCAAAACCATCTGTGGCCCGCTGGGCGTGGTTTGGAGTTGCGAAGCTGGCAGGCTACCTTTTCTGCCGTAGGGGCAGAAAAGGCAGGAGCCGCTGGGGATGGACTCATGCTTTCTCGCACCCAACCGCGTCCGCAGGGACGAACGGACGCCAGCCTTGCAGATATTCAGATTCCACTGATAGAGGCTTATCTCAAAAACCTGCCTGCACATGTCGCACCACGGATTATGGCTTCTCGTAGCGTGTTTGTCGCGGATGATCGATCTTTGGCGTTGGATTTTGCGCGTACAGGGTTGTTGCGGCAGGTGGAAAAATTCCGGGCCAGCGGCCACACGATTGATGACAGTAGTGTTGAAAGCCTTTTGCGCACATTTGATGTGCATTTAGGCACACCGGAAGAAGTCGTGCGCTCCTTGTCGGCTGATCGCGCGTTGGGTCATGCAACTGAAGTGACCATTCAGGTCCACTCTGTGGATCCACCACATTCTTTTATTCTGCGCTCTCTGGAGTTGTTTGCAACACAGGTTGCGCCAGCTTTGGGGTGGGGAACATCAAACCGTGCTGACCTGCGTAGGAAAGCTTAAAATTATGCCAGAACAAGTTCAAACCGCACAAACCATTATCGAACAACTTGCAGGAATTATTCCGGGCAGTGCTGTTGCAAAAAACTATCAGCGTCGAGCCGTTGCTCGTGAACAGGCTGAACTAAGCTACCAGCTTTTGCTGTATCCGCAAACGCCTGGACCAGTCAGCTTGGATGAACGCCGCGTGATTGCGGCTTTTGTAGCTGGCCTTTATAAGGAACCCGCAACACAAAGCCATTATCGCGCACTCTTGCAAAGCGTATCTCCTGTATGGGAGCATGAACTGGCACAGATTTTGCAGAAAATTGATGCTAATGGTCCATGGGGTTCTTACCCCTCGGGCCCATTGAGTGCGGAAGATGTGCCAGGAGAAATCTGGAAACATACTCCTGAGCAGGAGCGCATTTTTGGTTCCCGCCTAATTGCAGCTTTGGAACATGCTCATCTTCTAGCCACCCATCCTCGGGATGCCAACGCGACAGCACTAGGCCACCTCGCTTCTGCCGGATGGGATGAAGATGGTATTGTGGTTTTATCTCAACTCATTTCTTTTTTAAGCTTTCAGGTCCGCATTGTTGCTGGTTTTGCAGCGCTTGTTGCTCAGTCGTCTTCACGAACAACAGAAAGCGTATAAATAATGATCAATATTCTCTCCTACCCTAATAGTAAATCAGTCAATACGTTTACTGTTAGTCAATTGGACTGGCTTCCGTGGATTGCACCATTGGAGCCTGAGGATTTGACACCGCTGCACTATCGTGGACTTGTAGATCAGGCGCGTTCTCAATCTACATATTTCCGTCTACTTGCGCGTGATCCTGATGTTCTGGGTGCGAGAACACGCCTGGATAAAGACATTTTCTATTCTGCGGGTGGTCTGCCTAGAGCAGAGCGGGAATTGGCTGCTGCTGCAGTATCACGGTATAATGGCTGCATTTATTGTGCGTCTGTTCATGCCCGGTTTTCTGTACAGTTTTCTAAGGATGATACAGATATAAAAAATCTTCTGGATCACGGAAAAGATTCTGAATTTGAGGAACGGAATAAAGATATTGTACAGGCAGCAGTAACTTTAACAGAAAGTGAAAATAAGTTTGATGAGAACAATATTATTGAACTGAAAACATCTGGATTTTCTGATGAAGAAATACTGGATCTCATTCAAGCATCAGCATTTTTCAATTGGGCCAATCGTCTTATGCTGTCTCTAGGTGAGGCTGCATATTTTTGAAAAATGTAATCAATTATCTGAATATTTCACTTACTGACATTTATGGAATATTCATAATAATTTTACACTTTCAATCGTCTCGGAATAATAAAGAGTTCACGCGTAATATCGTTACACGACGTTGTAAAACTTAATCTAGGCTTTCTGCGGATTAAAGATTCAACGAGAGAGGCAGACCATGCTTGTTGCTGGTTATGATAAAGAAGAACTGACATGACAAATGAGCCTGGACAGCAAAAGAAGAAAGCTCAGCAGTATGATCTGGAGGTCGGTACTGCTGTTGTAGCTGGCGCTTTTATTGTTGTTCTTTTACTGCACATTCTTGGCGTGTGGGGGCTGATCAGTGGGATGGGGAAGGGCGATAGCCCACCGCCTCCTCCCAAGCCGCCTATTCAGACGCGTGTTCTGCCACCCCCACCGCCGCCACCGCCGCCGCCACCTCCTCCTCCGCCACCGCCGGTGATGACGGTGCCGCCGCCGCCGTTTATTCCGCCGCCAAAGATTGAGGTGCCACCCCCACCCAAACCACCCATGAAGCATGTGGCCCGCACGCCGCCCAAGCAGCCCTCGGCACCGCCGACCCAGACTGCAAAGGCACCTCCTGCGGATACACCGCCGAATGATGCGCCAGATACAACGGCAGGCACGTCACCACTGAACAGTGCTCGCCCGGTCTATCCCCCAGAAATGGAGGAGGAGAATGTTGAAGGTCGCGTAACCGTTGTGTGCGATGTGGAAACAACAGGCATGACCAGCAACTGCCATGTGCAGTCCGTCACCGGTGGTCAGGCTTTTGCCCAGGCGGCGCTGGATTATGTGCACAAGGCCCGCTACCGGCCCGCAAGCCGCAACGGTGTGCCCGTGCGGGAGCTGAACAAGACGTATGTCATCAAGTTCCGTCTGGATGACTGACGCAGAATAAACGGTCGGGCTTCATGCCCGCCCACCTTGGATAACGAACCAATACGGACCGCCCGGTCCGCTCCGGCAGGGGATTGAGACCGGGCCATTTGATGAGGATCTTGAGTGAAATGACCAGACTGCCCCGTTCTTTTGTGTCAGGTCTTGCTGCCCCGGCTCTTGCAGTGCTGCTGAGCACGGCTGCCCCGATTGCCGCCTTTGCGCAGGATGCCGCAGCCCCGGCTGCAACGGCTCCGGCTCCTGCTCCGGCCGAAGGGGCTGCTGCTCCGGCCCCGGCCCCCGCACCGGCTGCTGCAGCCCCTGCCGATGCGGCCCCCGCTCCAGCTCCCGGCCCGGCCACCCCCGCAGCCCCGGATGCTGCGACAACACCCGCTCCGAGCGATGGCACAACCGCGCCTGCGCCTGCGCCTGCCGCTCCCGCAGCAGATGCTCCAGCCCCCGCGGCAGAAGCACCGGCGAAGGATGAAGCCAACCCGTATGGCCTGTCCGCCCTGTGGTCCAATGGGGATGTGATCGCCCGTGGCGTGCTGGTCATCATGCTCATCATGTCGCTTGGCACATGGTTCATCATGATCACCAAGTTCATCGAGCAGGGGCGTCTGTTCGCCGCCAGCAAGGATGCCACCAAAAACTTCTGGACCAAGCGCAGCATTCAGGAAGGGTCTTCGGCACTCTCCCCGTCCTCTCCGTTCCGCTATATTGCCGATACGGGGATTACGGCTGCTGAACACCATGAAGGCACGATGCAGGAAGCCATTGACCTGCATAGCTGGACCTCCATGTCCATCCAGCGTGCGGTGAACAACATCCAGAACAGCCTGCAGAAGGGTCTGGCCTTCCTTGGCACCGTGGGGTCGACCTCTCCGTTTATTGGTCTGTTCGGGACGGTCTGGGGGATCTACCACGCGCTGACCGCCATTGGCATTGCCGGTCAGGCCTCCATCGACAAGGTTGCCGGTCCTGTGGGTGAATCCCTGATCATGACCGCCATTGGTCTGGCCACGGCTGTGCCTGCGGTGCTGGGTTACAACCTGCTGGTGCGCCGCAACAAGGGGGCTATGGATCAGGTGCGTGACTTTGCCGATGACCTCCAGTCCATCCTGATCGGGGGCGTGCGCCACGGTGCAGGTACGGAAGGCATCCGCGTCCGTCCTGACAATTCTCCGACCACGGTCACAACTTCTGAACGGGTGGGCTAAAACATGGGTATGCAGGTTGGCAACGGGGGAGGGGACGACGAAGTCGTCTCCGCCATCAACACGACACCGCTGGTGGATGTGATGCTGGTTCTGCTG
>VNJR01001249.1:0-25251 GCA_008042585.1 Drosophila punjabiensis
ATAATACTATATAGTTTTTGAGACCCATCTCTTAGGGTCAAGAATCTTGCAGCAGGCAAGGGCTTTGTGAGGACATCAGCAACATGGAGTTACTACTGAATTTATCACATCAGAGTCAAACATTTTGAATATAAAACCTCTTGTACCTTTGCTTTCGAACTCACTTCCTTCCCAATCAGAATCAACATAGCCAATAATTGTGTCCTTAAAATATAAATTTTTGATAAAAGTTAATTTTAGATCAGCATTACCCCTAAATATCCTAAAACTCTTTTTAGATTTTACTATAACTCTGAGTTGTTTTTATTTGTATATCTACTAAGACTACTTATTGCTGTACTTAGATCAGGACGAGTACATTATATTGGATACATCAAACAACCAATCAGATTTCGGCACGGCGCATTGCATTCTTCATAATTTAGCTTAGTTGGAAGTGGGGTACTGGCTGCATGATATTATTCCATATTAAACCTATTTTAAATGTTATTTTCTTTCTACTTTTATTCCAATAAGGTGTCTTATTTCATATCTTAGTCATATCAGTCTGTCATTCTGAATTTATCCATTAGGAATATCTTAAGATTATTCAGTTGAAATTACAAGATCATCTACATACAAGAGCACATTTATATTTTTTAAGACATCAACATGGTCACTGCTGAATAGTAAAAACCCATGCTTTTTAATAGACTTTCAAATGTTTTAAAACAACAGCCCGCTACATGTTTCATTCCATAAATTGACTTATTCAATTTACATACTTTACCATCTTCTTATTGCAATCCCTCCGGAATCTTCATAAAAATTTTTCTCTTTTAAAATACTATTTAGGAATGCGATCCATGTGATGAACTTTTAAATTGAATTGGTTTGCAATGGATAGAATGAATCGAAAACTATCTAGCTTGCAACTGGAGCAAATGTCTCATCATAATCTAAAAGATACTCGTGAATCCTTGAGGTACCAATCTGGCCTTAAATTTGATTTTCCTGCCATGCTCGTGAGCATTTGTGGTAAACACCCACTTGCAATCAACAATATTTTGATCAAGAGGCTGATCAACTAAAGTCCAAGTTTTATAAAAATAAAATTTATATTGTAAATATGAGAATCTAATTCTTCTTTAACGGCTTCTTCCCACTTAGATCTGTCTGTTCGATTTTTAATATAATGGTAGTTACTTGGGATATCATTACAAAAGGTGTTAGCATTCATTAAGCAATTGTTTAAGAGCCGACAAGGCGTTTTTGATTTGTCCTCTAATCTTTCACTTCTTCTTGCTTTAAATTCATCTACTTTTTATTGCATACTAGGCAATTCTTCACCAATGATAAAAATTAGATCGACATTTTTACAAGTTGGCTGTTTATCTGATTTAAAATGATCAGGTGTTCCATCCGCACTCTCATTCGGGATATTTGACTTATTTGCTCCTGAATTAATTTCAATAGACACTTTTAGATTATTCATACTATCATTCTGAATACTTTCTACAAGTTCCATACTTTCATTCTGAAAATCTGAGTCATTTCCACAGTCCGAATATTCTCTATATCCGTTTTGTTTCCCTACCTAAAACTTCTTTGAATTTATGTCCCACAACTTTTAGCCATTCTGTTCATAACCAACTAGTATACATTTGGATGATTTGTCATCAAATTTTCGTTTCCGCATTTTATCATGCACATATACTGTTCAACCGAATATCTATAAACATTTAAATTTTGGCTTTCTGTTGTGCCATATTTCAAATGGCGTTTTCTTATCTTGAAGCGCCCTACTTGGAGTTCTATTAATTAAATATGTTGCTGTTAAAACAGCTTCACTTCAGAAACTTTTATTTCATTTAGCCTTTTGGGTTATGGATCTGATCATGCGCTCAGATACCCCATTTAACTGCGGTGTATGTGAAACCGTCAAATGGTAACTTATGCCTTTTTCACTCATATAATCTTTCATCTTATTCTCTGGCATTATCAATGTAAACATTCACAACCTTTAAGTTGAAATGTGCTTCGCTTTTTGCAATGAAATCTTTGATGAAATGAAATACCTTAATTTTATAAGTTATCAAGTAAGTTAGTAAGTAAGTATAAAGATCGACAAAGATTACATAATAGTTTCTTCCATCAATACTAGAAGGAGCTATCGGACCACAAACATCTGAATGAATTATAAATACAGGCCTCTTAATATATTCTTTATTCTTAACTTTCTCAAATGGAAGTCTAGCTTGCTTACCATTAAGGCAAGCTTCGCATAATTAATTATTCAACTTCACATCTTTTACAAATTCTACATCTTCAAACATATTTCGCACAATTTCTAAAAACTCTTCCTTGCTAATATGTCCTAATTTTTCAAGCCACAAACTATAGTTTTAATTTTTATTTGAGTAAGTATATGGATATGCTTTACAGTTTATTTTAAAATTAACAATAGATATATTGCTTTCACACGCATCTTCCAAACCCACTGTCCATTCATAGAAATTCGCTCTCCCTTTGAATTGAATTCAACTGTTAAATTTTGTGGAACATCTTTGCAGAAGAGAACAAATTCCAGTGTAATGTTCGTATTAAAGTTGTTGCAAAGTTCGACTGTTCCCTTTGCTGAAGCATATATGTATGCACCTTGCTTTGCAATTGCAATCTCAATTGGCTTATAGTTTCCAGGGTGAAATAGGTTGAAAACAGATTTATATTGTTTATCATGTGGTCTGAAGCTTAAGAGTCCAATATGAAGGATAGGTTAGCATCACCTGTATTTCTGCCCTGCCTTAACATAAATGCAAATGATCTACCTATTTCGACATTAGCAACTTAAATTGGACTTTAAGTTTTTCGAAGGTTTGGCCTTAATCTTTGATTTCAGATGCAATGCCTTTTGTTTGTTATTGAGAGATACAACCTAAAGTGCTTTATTGATAGTGTCCTTGCTTAAATTATTTATTTTGGTCTCGTGGTCAAGTAAGCGGCTTATGACAAAAGAAAGGGTAACATGTTCGGCAGAAAGGTCGAGTAAAGGTGAGAGTTCAAACTATGGGGTGGTGTTTCCAGGGCGCTTCCTCGGAGTTGCTGGAAAAGTGGTGACGGAAAGTCGATTCAAAGCAGATCGAGTGCGTAAAGGTCGTGCCAGTTGACTGGCCATACTCACATGCCCAAACCGTGGTCCTACTGCTGCAGTCCGCCGATTCCAGGTGATCTGGTGGATGGCCAGCTGCCCGGTGGCGAGGGGAAAGGGGGTGCATCTCTCTTGGGGGCACCTTTTTTTTTTCTATTCCAAGTTTATTTCCCTAATAGCTAAGCCTTATGCTAATACATATACACAAATAACAATGAGGATAAGACGGTTGCAGAAAAACGATTAGAAGTATCGCGCAGTGCGGTACCGCCGCCTGGCATTGCTTCGCGTGCGCGGAGACTCCCTACTAGGGTTGCTCCCTCCGTCTTCTTTCCAGGGCCCTGAGCGTCTTCAAGACGTGCGCGGCAAAAGTGGCTGCCGCTTCCCACACTATCTCCTCCGCCAGCATCATCGGCACCAACGACTCTGGGCCGATCGTGCCTCCGGTTACTGCCTCCAGCTCCTGCCTCTCTAGGCCGAACCTTCGGCACTCAAAGAGGTCGTGCTGCGCGTCCTCCATGATGCCGGAGCCACACTCCGGGCACCAGTCCTCCGTCTCGTGTCCGAAGTGCTTCAAATAGCTGCGGAAGCAGCCGTGTCCGCTTAGCGCCTGGGTGAGGTAGAAGTCCACCTGCCCGTGTGACCTCTCCACCCACTGCACTAGGTCTGAAATTAGGGTGTGCGTTCATCGGCCCTTTGAAGTGGAGTCCCATCTTGTCTGCCAGCTCTCCATGCTTCTCCTCCTGGCGCCGGCCTTGAGCTCGGCACTGGTTATCTGCTCAGTTCAGTAAGGAGACCTTGCCCGGCGATGACCAGCACCGCGTCCTCCGAGATGGTCCGGAACGCGCACGCTATCCTGATGGCGCACAGCCTGTAGGTCGCCTCCACCCCTCTAGCTGTTGGTCGGATCAGCTGTGCGTAGTGTTGGTAAGTGCGATCACACAGTTTGTAGCGATGCAGCGACCCAGCATCCAGCGATCCGCCAGAGGGCGTTTTTCCGCTAGGGGGCCCTGGCCCGCGACTTTTATGCGAGCAGCTTCCGTGCTAGCTGACAAGAGCTGGCCGCTACGACCTTCACTTGCGGATCCAGAACTCTAGACAGTTGCATACTGTTTCGGGCGGCTGCCCCAAGCCTTTGGCAAGGAGGCAGGATTCGTTTTCGAATCTCCCTCCTAGCACTTTGGTGGCCTTAGAGGTGAACAAGGTCACGGAACAGAACAACTGCCAACCCCTCCGCGACGCGGCTTACCCAAAAACGGGGATCTGTCGACCGAGACGGGGCGGTACAACTCCCATCATTAAAGTCGAGGAGAAACCCTCGGCCACTGATGGATCGCCCGAAATAGTGCTCTCTTGTCCAGCGTCTGAGCCACACTGGCCGGCAGGTCAAGAGCAACCTGGCAGTAGGTATAAACTGCACCGGCTCTGCTGATTCTTGAAATCCACACCGCGTCTGTGTCACACTGGCCGGCGGCGTGGTCTGCGTCTGTACCGCAACGGGCGGCATCTCAGGGACTCAGGGACTCTCCGAGCCCCCCTGTCACGGCTCATTCACCCAAGAAGGTGAAGCCTCAGATCGGAGAGATGGGTTCGATCCTGGACGATCTGCTGGCCAAGGTATTTGATAAGGTGCGCAGCATAACCCAAGCCATGAAGAACGCTATCGCTGCAGGACGGGTCGGAAAGGTCATATGGCGAAGCCATCGTTCCGGTGGACTTGCGTAGCCAGTCCGCTACGCCGACGCCACGATTAAGGCCCTCAGTTGAGAAGTCTGTCCAGACTTCGCCCTGGGGTCGTGCCCAGCCATGAAGCGGTTAGCCTGATATGGCCTCCCATGAGGCTGCACGAGCGCTCGCCCCCCACCTAAGCCCGACAGACATAGCGCCGGGGGAGAGGAGGGATGTGCCGTCAGCGGAAGCGGCGCGACCGAGAGGGCCTCGTCGACACGCGCTATGGCCAAGCACCGCGAGACCCGCAAGAGGGGCAGAAATTATGGCATCATTATAACCCCCGCTGCAGAGATGTAGAACAGAGACGTCCTCGTCCTCGTAAACACGCTGCCAGGTTGGCGGATATAGGCGACAGCGTGACCAAGGTGAGGGAACTGCGAAAGGTGAACTCCTCCTCGAACTGAAGAAGTCGCCAGGAGCATCCATAAATTGAATTAAGAATCAGGAGTGTGCTCGGCGGCGGATTATAGATCCAGGCTGTGTCACCACAGTCCACCTTCCTTATCTGCGACCTGGACGAGCTGGTGACCAAAAAGGAGCTCTTGGCAGCGATTGCCACGCAGGCGAACCTCCCGCCCAGCTCTGTTAATATCAAGGCAGTACGCCCTCTACCAAGCGGATGCCAGGTGGCGACCTCTGAAGCGACGGCGGACGACGAGCTGTCTCTAGCCTCGGGATGGACACGGTGTCGCCTTAGGGTGATCAAGTCCCGCTCCAGGTGCTTCCGTTGCCTGGAACAGGGCATATAGCGGCCAGATGCACCAGCTCCTGGGATAGAAGCAGATCATTCTTCAGGTGCTGACAGGAAGGGCACAAAATAGCTGAAAGTCTCCGCTGTTTTTGATGTGACGAGCTCAGGAGAGGCCACTTGAACCACCTGGCAGGCAGCCGCCACTGCCACTTGGTAAGGTCGTCTGGAGCTCCCATAAGTAACGCATGATAGTGGTTGAAATTAACTTGAACCACTGCGTGGCAGCACACGACCTGCTGTCTCAAGCGGTGCAGGAATGCGGCGCTGAGGTCGTCGCTATAAGCGAGCCTTACAGGACATACACCGGCCCCAACTTGGCCACGGACAGCTCTGGAAAAGCCCCTTGTGGTCCAAGACTGGTGGATTGACAGCGTCTATCTGGCTCTCCGAATTTGGGGACGCGAGATAGACTAGCCGCCGACGCGACAAGCCGTGTTCCGGCATTGATAGTCGGCGACTTCAAGGCATGGGCAGTCGATTGGGCAGCACCCTCACCAATGCCAAAAGCAGGGCCCTCCTCGAGGCGTTTTCTTCGCTCGAAGTCACCCTGCTGAACTCACCCTGAGCCCACCTTCAGCAGGGCCGGCGCGAGCTCGTTGGTGGACCTCACATTTGTGAGCTGCTCCAGGGCTACCCAGTGCACCTGGACCCTGAGCGAAGCATACATTGGCAGCGACCACGCAGCGATCCTCACTGAGCTGGACGCCAGTCTGCCCTATAAATTGGTGAGCAGCAGGAAGAAGGTGGAGGTAGCGACCATTCGGGTGTGCGACTCCGTGATCAGATCGTCCTGGGCCATTAAGTACCTTGGGGTGATGACTGACACGAGGTTTTCATTCCACGAACACCTCTCACACGCGAGCTCTAAGGCCATCATTTCGGTGAGAGCTGTCAGCAGACTAATGCTGAACTACAGCAGTCCCTAACAGGCGACCAGACTCTTGCTGTCTGACGCAGCAAGAGCCACCGTGCTCTACGCTGCGCCGATCTGGAGCCACGCGATGACATCACCGGCATACAGTCGCGGCCTGAACCAGCTCACAGCCTCGCGGCGCTACGCATCTGCTGCGCCTTCAGGACGGTGTCCGACCCGGCCGCTGACACCAAGACCAACAACAAAAAGGTGGTCCGCCACGAAACACAGGGGACAATCAACTCCATGCTGGCCATGAATAAGCTGCAGGTCATCATATGTGCCGCACTGGCTGAGGACCTTACCAAGGGCCCTACTACATGCGCAAGCCAGCAGACCACCCCTTCGCTGGCAGGCACAATTTCCAACGTGGCGTGCACGGCCATGACAGGGAATCCACTATGGAAAGAAGTCAAAACCAAAGCTAGGCCAAAGAATCCCCTATCCGGAGCGGAGAGCAATGAGCCCAAGGGAACCGCGCACCTCACGCAGCGGCACCCAGGAAGCAGCGCGCTGACGCCATTTTAATTAAATGCAGCAAAGGATGTCCTACGCGTACATACTAGTCAAAACTGAGCCCTCACTCCAGGAACTCAAGGACAAAGTCCAAGGCCTGAGAAGGACTGCCAACGGTGGATTCCTCCTAAGGATGCAGAAGCCTTAGGACCCATTCACCCAGGAGCTGCAGACAGTCCTAAAGACGGCCATCTCCGGGAAAGCCGGACCGTTCGCCAGGACGCAAACAGCGATGGTCAACCTCAGACCCGAGCTTGCGCGGAGGATGCTCGAGAAGGGTAATATCCGGATCGGATGGGTTGTCTGTCGCATCAGACAGGGGACGGAGCTGAAGAGGTACTTCAAATGCATGGGCTTTGGCCATAGCCAAAGGCTACGCAAGACTTCTGCTTCAGATGCGGGGAAACCGGCCACAATCACTACACGTGCCAAGGCAAACTCAGGTATATTCTGTGCACCCGAGGTGGTAAGCCCGCGGAGGAAGCAGCACATGAGACCCTGAGAAAGACCTGCCCTGCGCATCTGAAGGTCACCAAAAATGTGCACAATGTTTAAGCTTCTACAGCTTGACTTAAACCACTGCAGAGCTGCCAAAGATCTACTGTCAACGATTTTTGAGAAAAACATCGACATAGCTATGTTGAGCGAACCGCCCAAGCCGAAGCAGAGGGAGTATGGCAACAGAGCGCAGACGGTGGTGCAGCCATCTGGAGCTGCGGACAGTCCCCCGGACACCTATCGCAGAGGGCGTCACGACCCGGTTACGCCAAGGCCAAGATCCAGGGAACTACCATTTATAGTTGCTACTTAGCCCCGAGCATGCATATAGATGCATTCAGGGACATAGCGCAGGAGATCGCCCAAGATGCCCGTGGACGATCTCCGGTACTAATCGCTGGGGACTTCAACTCATGGTTCACCGCATGGGGGAGTTCGAGAACGACACAGCGGGGAACCATTCTCCTGGATGTCTTGGCCACCCTGGAAGTTTGCCTTCTCAATAAGGGAAACAGACAGGGAGTCGGTCATCGACCTGACTTTCGCCAGCCCGGAGCTCTCCCGGAACAGACACTGGAAAGTCACAGACATTCTCACAGCAGCGATAACCTACCAGACAACGCACAGGCAGCAGGACCCATCCAACCGGCAGCCATCGTATAGGGTACACACCCTATACCTAAAAGCTGGTCATGGGCAAACTCTGTAGGCAACCGACCCCAACCTTCCAGATGCAACTTGTGGCAATAGTCTCCACGCTATTCCCTGCCCAGCCGCCGCTAATGTTTCACAACATAGCCGCGAGCGAAGAGATCCTTACCAGCGAGGAGAAAATCATGCGTGCGTTGGCCAGAAGCAAAGCGTCAACGGCTCCTGCCCCCGATGGCATCCCCAACGTGGCACTCCATGCCATAATTAGGGCCCACCCGAGACTATTTGCTCAGGTCTTCAACAGGTGCATTGCTGAGCGTACCTTCCCAAGAGCCGAAACCAAGCAAGATAAATGACGACCCGTCCTCATATCGGCAAATTGGAGCATAGTCCTGTAGGCTCTCCAGGTACATAACGTAACAGGAGGTGGTCCCCAGGGCTCTCTTCTTGGGCCAATCCTGTGGAACGTCATGTATGACGGGGTCCTGAGGCTCACACTACCTGATGACTGCGCCGTAATGGGGTTCGCATATGACATAGCTCTAGTCAAGGTGGAGAAGCACCTGGCCGATGTCTCTCCTAAATGCAGCCTCGCAATTGACTTGCTGATGTCTTGGCTTGCAGACCACGGGCTCTCGCTCGCCGAACACAAAACGGAAGCAGTGCTCATAAGCAGCAGAAAAGCCGTTAAGAAGCTAACGTTCCGGGTCGGATCAACAAGCATTGAGTCCAGTCCGGCGCTAAAGTATCTCGGAGTTCTCGTCGACAATAGACTAAACTTCAGAAGCCACCTGGAGTACGTGGCGGCCAAGGCATCCAATGCTACCGCTGCCATCTCAAGGATGATGGCCAATACTCGTGGCCCCAAGCAGTTTAGCAGGCGTCTGATAGCTTCAGTGGTGACCTCGACCTTCCTGTATGCAGCGCCGATATGGACTGAAGCCATGAGGACTGCCAGTTACAGCCGACAGTGCAAGTCGGTCTACAGACCGCATTTCCGGCTGCTTCTGCACGGTGTCAGAAGGAGATCAGCAGATCACTGGAGATCAGGAAACTCAGGTAGCAGAACCCAGCGAAGCAGCACCATTGCTCGATGGCAGGAGAGATGGCAAAACGCGAGCACAGGGCGATGGACCTACATGCTCATCCCAGACCTGGTTCCCTGGATGCAGAGACGACACGGGCAGATGGACTTCTTCACCATTGGTGCTTTCAGGCGTACCTGTACAGGTTCAAGCGCGAGGATGACCCAAATTGCGTTACTGCGGCAGCCAATGTATTGAAGACGCGGAGCATTCATTTTTCGTGTGCCCCTATTTGATACAGAACAATCGACGATAATGCAACTAACTGAAATGTCTTTAAATAACATAATTACTCCAGGTGGCAACTAAAAAAGTGAAAATCCACCCGTAGGAAATCTCACGGTTAGGGCAAGGATTCTGGAGGGCCTACCAAACATTCCAACACACCCTGTCGTGGCGGTGGCTGACTTGGCCTTCACTTTAGATAATGCACCAAGCCAGGAGGAACGATCGGGCAAGGGAGATGAGGTTGCGTTCAGAAAGAGCTATCTAATAGCCCGCTCGCCACCTCTCACCCCATTCCCGGTGCCGGAGAGGAGTGGAATCGGCGACTCCTGCGACTCGGGCAAGAGGGGAAAAGACCCGGCAAGCGGTCTTAGGGGCCGCTTCCATTTCCGAGGCCGACGAAGAGGAGGAGGAGGAACAGACGCTCACACGTGCCGAGAGCGTGACGAGGCTCGGCATGCTGCTGGACAAGCTGTACAAGCAGGTGCGCCATATCACTAATGGCATGAGGGAGACGATCGCTTAGATGCGAACCCTTAACTTCGCTGATGACACAGCAAGGGTGGTAGTTGCGAAGAAGCACACGGTTGCAGAAGAAAAGATGAATGGTGCGATCAAAGAGATCAAGCATGGCTCTCGAGCACTGGTCTGGATCTAGCGGCACACAAGATTGAGGCGGTCCTTATTTCGATCCGGAAAAAGGTGGAAAGGTGGCTGAGCTGTGATCCAGTCGCAGTCCAGTAAAATACATTGGTCTTCTTCTTGACACCAGGCTTTAAGGAGCACCTCTAGTACGCCTAACAGAAGGCCAGTGGAACAGCAGGAGCACTCGCCCGGTTGCTGCTAAGCAACAGAGGACCTAAACAGAACACCAGAAGGCTGTTGACAAGCGTTGTCACCTCCCAACTGCTGTTTGCGGCGTCAGTGTGGGCTGAGGCGGCTAACAAGAAGTCCAATGTGCGGGGAGTCAAGTTCACTTATAGACTATGTGCCTTCCGAGCGACCTTCGGAGCTATATCGGAAGGCGCGGTGCTGGTGCTAGACGGCTCAGTCCCACTGGAGGAGTTGGTCCGCGGGAAACCGAACATTCGTATCGCGCTTTGCTGTCATCAAGGACCCGATAGAGACGTGAAGGCCGAGCGCGGCCAGAAGAAGGAGCTACGGGAGCTGGTAGGCCAGGTGGAATGCCTCGTCCAAAGAACGATGGACGCATAAGCTGATCCCCAACATCGAGGCTTGGATGAAAAAGAAGCACGGGCAGGTAGATTTTTACCTATCCCAGGTGCTGAGCGGGCATGGCTGCTTCCGCACGGATGACGGCTGCCAGGAATGTGGATTCGGAATCATCGAATATGCGGGACACGTCATCTTCGAATGTGGCCGATTCGACGAAGAGAGGGACGCGCTGAAGGCGATAGCGGAGTCAGCGATCAGAGTTGACACGCTGGTGCCGCTGTTGCTGGCGGACCCAAGGACGTGGGATGTAGTGGCGGAGTTCTGAGCCAAGCTAATGAGATCCCTCATGTCGCTGGAGAGATTGAGGATCGAGCTGACCGACTAAGTGTCCTTCCATTATGCGAAGCATTGCTTTTTGGCCGTACCGCACAGTGCGGATCCTTTGCCTGTCATTGTTGTCTATATATTTGTTATTGTTATGTAGGAAATAATAAATGAATACACAAAAAAGAAACACACGAGTCAGCCCAGCAATACTCACACACAAGGCATGAAGCTCACCAACACACTAGTGCTAAAACAAACATCGATGTTTAATCGATACTATCGATGTTTTCAAAAACTTGTCAACATGGATGTTGTCTTGACAATCATCGATTATTTTCTCATTTGAAGAAAAGACGGTGCAAATTTGGTAAGTTTGTAAATTAAATAGTTATTTTGTATTTAGACGAGACCTGAAAACATGAGTGCATTGAAGGCTATTGCAAAGCAATATTTATGCGTGCCCGCCACGTCGTGTGAGAGTGAGAGAACATTTAGCAAGGCAGGTCAAGTAATAAGTGACCGCAGGAGCTGCCTGAAGCCTGCAACAGTCAACAAACTTATATTTCTAAATAAAAACATTTTTTTAATGATCTCAAATAAAAATAATACCCTTAAGAGGTATAATTAAGGCTGAATTTTTTTTTAATATCGATTATTAATTGATGGTTTTCATGAAAGTACTCAGAAACATCGATGCAAGCAAAGATCGATGTTTCTCCAGCTCTACTACACACACACAAGTCATGATGCCTGCAAAGCCCATTCGACCGGCAGGTGGCACTGTCAAGGTCGCGCCAAGTTTTCGCTGCTGTCGGAAGCTAGATGGCGTGACACGCACTTGTGATCTCCAAGGGAAAGAGGTAGCATACCTTTTCGGGCTGCAGGTCCTGATTCATGGCATGAGGTGGTGGAATTAGGCTTGAATCCTGCTTCCAAGGCTAGCACAGGGGATTAACCAGTGGTAAAGGTCAAGGAGCAGACCAACTGCCAATCCCAGCAGACCAACCCCAACCCCGGCGCTTCTTTATCAACGACAAGTGTGGATGCAAGCGACTTGGGAGCCTTTCAAAGGCGGTCAAAGTTGCTGCGGACCCCACCCAGCGGCAACCGCACGGCGTCTGCCCACGACACGGAGAGAGTCCAGGATCCCAGTAGATGGGAGACGAGTTCGTTGACCCCAATTTCAAAAAGGGTCAGAGACTCCCCAGCCTCCCTGTTCCGCCCCATCTACCTAAGAATATCAAGGCGCCCAAGCCCAAAATCAGGGAGATGAGCATGATTTTAGACGACCTGCTAGACTTGGTTAATGACAAAAAGACTCGCAGCATTAATCGAGCCATGAAAATTGCCTCCAGGAGGAGCTACTGCTCCTTGACGGGAATGACAGGGCCGATGGTGAGGCTAACGAACTTGTGGACCAGTGGAGTCACCGCTCCACCAACGACCCGGCCTAGGCCCGCAGTGGAGAAGAGGCCACAAACCTTTTGGGGCTGCCGACGGTCGTTTGGGCACACGCCCCCCTCCCAGGAATCCTATCCAAAGCGCCGGCGGAGCATCAAAGGACTCTGACAGCGGATCAGGCCTAAAGGCGCGGGCCTCGACCATTCGTGGCCAGGTTAAGCACCGAGGGAAGCGCAAGAGAAGCAGAAATAAGGCGATCAACATAACGCCAGCGGGCCAGATGTCTTACAGCGAGGTCCCGAATATGGGCACGCGCACCCATGATGCCGGAATGGCAGCAATTGGGGACAGCGTCAATAAAGTAAGGAGAGAGCGAGCTCTCAATCAAGCTGACAATGTCTGCTGGAGCATTCCTTAATGCATTGGATGTCCGTTAGGCGGCGGTATGCCGATCCGCACTGTGTCTCCGCAGACCACCTTCCTTATTCGAGACCTAGATGAGCTGGTGACCAGGGAGAAGCTTTCGTAAGAGCTCGCCACTCAGGCAAACGTCCCTCCAGCTCCGTTACCATCAAGAGCATCCCCTCCCTCCCAAGCGGGAGTCAGGTGGCGACGTTCTCCGTCCCAGAGACAGTAACTGGCTCAATCACCAGTCTTGGGAGGGCGACATTCGGTTGGACGAGGTGTCGTCTCAATGTGATAGAGTTCTGCCCCAAGTGTTTCCACTGTATGGAATCAGGGCACATAGCAGCCAACGGCACTAGCACCACTGACAGGAGCAACTCCTGCTTCAGGTGTGGTCAGGAGGGTTATAAAATAGCCGTCTGCAAAAACAGTCAGCGCTGTTTCATATGCGCCGAGGCGAGCCGCAGCGACACCAAACACCAGGCATGCAGCCGCCACTGCCCCCTGACGTTGCCGTTTAAAGCAGTCCAAACCAATAGGGCATGTTAGTGGTTCCTGTCCCACGTACTCGCCTCGCGTGGGTTCGTCCGAGGGATGGTAGGTAATTGGTGGGTCTATAGCGTCTACCTTGCTCCGAGTCTGTCGTTGCCAGCGTTCTACAACAGGGTGGACAGTCTGGCCTCTGATGCCAGGGGTCGTCACCCGGCATTAATTGGAGCAGCGCCTGCACTAACGCCAAAGGCAGACCTCTGTTGGAGGCCTTTGCTATGCTCGATGTCGCGATCCTAAATAATGGAGGGCAGCACAAGTTCTCCCGGGCTGGTGCTGGCTCAGTGGTCGACCTTACGTTCATGCCGCCATATTCTTCGACCTGGCCTCCCACCTGCCACATCCACCACGTCCCCTCCCACACTTGGCGGGGAGATACACAATTCGGCTTCCGAATGGCGAAATCGACCGTCGATTCCATCTCCAAGGTGGTGAACATTGCAAATTTCTGCCAAGCGATGGAAAGGCGGTTCTAAAGAGTACTACCTAGTCATTACTCTGGACGTACGCAACGCCTTTAACTCGGCTAGATGGAGCTCCATTATGGAGGCACTAACCAACTTTGAAGTCGCCCCATACCTGATGAGGATGATGAGCAGCTACTTCGCGGACCTCACGTTGGAGTTTGCCACTTCCGACTGTGCGGAATCGGTTGAGCTCACCTGTGGGGTTCCGCAAGGATCCGTTCTGGCACCACTACTGTGAAACGTGATGTACGACGGAGTGCTGCGCCTCTCATTGCCTGGCCTGACCGAGCTTGTGGGCTTTGCCGACGACATTGCTGTGGTCATTGTTGACAAGAAGCTCACCGGTGCCCAAGACACCTGCAACTCGTGCATCGAGGTCATCAGCTCGTGGCTGTCCAGAGTGGGCCTACAGCTAGCGCTGCAGAAGGCAGAAGCCGTTCTCAATAGTAGCCGCAAAAAGGTAGAGACCGCATCCATAAATTTGGGCGACGCATCAATCAGCTCGTTTAGAGCGATCAAATACTTCGGCGTGATGCTATATACCAGACTCTCATTTCCCGAGCACCTCGCGTATGCCAGCCAAAAGGCATGGTGTTGCATTACGGGCACTTTCTCGGATCTTATTAAACCATAGAGGACACAAACAAGGTAGTAGACTTCTGCTAACAAATGTAACGAGAGCAACCCTGCTGTACGCCGCCCCTTTCTGGGCACATGCAATGGAGACGCCCACGTAAAGCATGGGAATAAACGTCACGCATCGGCTCGCCGCACTGCGAATATTCAGCGTGTTCCTTACGGTCTCTGACCAAGCAGCATTGGCTGTAGCCGGGACCCCCCCGCTAACACAAGCTAACACACGCGTCAGCCAAAGCGGCCACCCTTTCGACCTGGCAATATCGTCGCGAGGCATCGACAACGGGGCGATGGACTCACCGGCTCATCCCTAGGTTGGAATAGTGAATCAGTTGGAAACACGTTCAGGTTAATTTCTATCTAACCCAAGACCCAATAAGTGGCAGGCTGTGAGCAACTTTGCTGCTGCGGTCATGACCAGGCTCAGGACGGAGGATCGCGTTTGGAGTGGCGCTTCCGGCTAATCGAGGACCATGCTTATGCGAAGTATTGTTTTGTGGCCGTACCGCTTATACTCGATTTACACGCTACAGTTCTTATTGCATCGAAGGATCACCGTGGAAGAACCCCACAAACAGAACGGCCCAGTACAATGCACAAATTGTCAAGAGTATGGACGCACCAGGATATAATGCACACTTCGCTCAGTCTGCATAGTCTGCGGAGACTTCCACAATTCTGCACACTGCCATGCTAACAAAGAAGACCAGCATACAAGAAAATGGGTGAGAACTGCGGAGGAAGCCATACGGCATACTACAGAGGCTGTTTGGTCTACAAGGAGCTAAATCACATCGAAGCTATGCTGGTGGTTAAAACGCAACTTATACTTATAAATGTGAGCAATAAGTTGGACTACGGTTCTCCTGGTAGTCTCACATATTGGACAGAAAATCCCAGAAAGATACCAGGTATGGTTGATTTCAGTGTGACAAAAAATATCCCACGCAATCTAACTAGCGCCAAGGCCCTACCGGATCTCTCATCAGGCACCTCTACAGGCTGACATGGCACTGAACTAACTGGATGAAATATGGGAAGTATGTGAGTTCCTATGACGCAATGACAATGTGTGCGCTGTGCAGCCTTTCGAGGGCGATGCGCCCGTCTCAAAGCAGCTCGTCCGGGTACGGGTTGATCGCCGGCTTCCGAGTGGACGGGCTATCTGATCTTCTGGTCGGCTGCGTACGGGCAGCATTCTGGCTTGTCGCGGGATCGTGGCGTAGATCCTTGTTGATCTTGGTGGACAGAGCGGAGATCCTAGTTGATCTTGAAGTGTAGAACGCGGCTCTTCTTGGTGGTGGCTGTTCTCGATGGGCAGAGCGTGACTCTGGTGAATGGTTTCGTAGATGAGAGCGTGGCTCTCTTGGCTGGTTCTTGGCTTCGGAGCGGTTTGCGTCCGGACCCAGGGTAGCTTGGTGTGATCGTCTGTCAGCAGACTGAGAGTCTGTCCTCCACATTGCATGGTGACTCCGATTCCGCAAAGGAAATCCATTGTAAGAAGCACGCCGTCCAGAACCTCTGACATCACCAGAAGGATGGTGAGCGCTCGTCTGTTCCTGAGATGGATGTTTGCTGCCGAGGCCCAGGTGAGTTCTCGGTATGTCCCGTCGGCAAGTTTTACCTAAGTCTTGATCCGGTCAGCAGCACCACCAGGACAGACACCAGATACTTCCGATCGATCCGGCAGGTATCTCGCGCTCCTCGATATGCTCGATGAATCCCAAAGGATCCGTTGTTCCGTTAAACCAGAGACCCCACTTGGTCATCCTGTCGATCAGGGTGGCTCCCATGTTGGAGTCGGCAGGACTAGCCACGGTGCGTGGAGACTCTTCGGCGTTTGTGGTAGCAGAAGCTTAAGGGGCCGACTGTGTGGACGTATAGCGGAGGACATGTTCGTCTGTTAAGAGTAAACGTTATGTGTTTACACTTTTGCTCATTTATTTAGATACGCCAGTCGGATAGCAACTTTTCTATTCCGTGAGGGTGTTGGCGAGTTGGGATGTTGCACAGACTGAGAATTTAGACCGGCAGAGGATTGCAGTATCGTCGGCAAAGATGGATGTTATTAGTCGGTCGCTCGTGGGAATATCCGCTGTGTAAAGGACGAATAGTTTTGGTCTAAGTGCGCTTCCTTGTGGGATTCCAGCTTCGATTTTGTAGTTGTCGGATATTGTTGTGTTGCATCTCACTGCGAAGACTCTATTGTAGAGATACGACTCAAGTAATTTATTAGTGTACTCGTTTTAATTTTATGCATGAGACCGTTGAGCCAAACGCGGTCAAATGCTTGATATAAGTCGAGGAATATCGCGCTGCAATATTCTCTATCTTCAATGCCTTTGCGAATCTCTGATGTTATTCTGTTAACATGCTCGATAGTTCAATTTTTTCCCTGAAGCCAATTTGATGGGCTGGGATAATGTTATGACTTTCCATATATGGTACTATACGTTTTAGAAGGCATTTTTCAGATAATTTGGACAGGATTGATAATAAATTTATTGATCTGTAAGAGGACGCAATCGTGTGATTTTTTCCGGGCTTCGGTATCATTATAATTATAGACTATTACATTTTTTGGTTATTGAAGAGTTTACAGATGATCTCAATAGCACAGTTCGTGAGTTCAATTACCATTTTTGGAGATATTAAGTCACCGCCGGGAGCCTTTTGCGGGTTTAGCTCCCGGATAACTTTGGCGATCTTTTTCGGTCGATACTATGTTATCGTGGATTCACTCTCAGTTCGAATGAAAGACGCCCCTTGAATGGGGCAAATGGCAAATATTTCTGATCTGACGAATTTCTTATCCTGGATACGAATTCAACCGGAGAGCTTAGATTTGGGTGAGCCTTCCACAATGGATGCGTTGTATTAGTTGGCGAGAGTTTCTCAATATATCTTAGTTGTGTTTTTTCGGCATCAAGCTTCAGAGCCCGGTTTGCGGGTGGCTTCATTTAGACGTTGCGTTGAGCATGGCGATCTGTTCGTTTGCCACGCCCGTCGCAAACGCCTCTTTTACGGAACGAGCTGTTCAATTTGCAGGTTGGTTTTGATCTTTTTTATTTGCACATCCTTCCGTCGTGTGGTTGAGATCCAGGTTGCTCTGACGAGTACCTCTTCCAGGGCGGCGGTAGGAGAGTCGATGTCCGCTTTGACATTAAGCTAGCCCCCCAGCTCAATATATGTCAATATATAGCATATATTTTTTGACTCTTCAGAAACATGAGGCATTTTATTTATAATATTAAATATATTTATGCTTTTTTTCTTGCCATTTCTCTTACTCTTGCGCTTCATCGCATTGTTTTTAACATATTAACTCTTTTCAAATTCTCCATTTTTTCTTTGTAAGTCTTTATTGCAAGAAACATATCGTAATTTTTGTTTCTATAAAACATCTTATTTTCTTCCCTCTTCTGACAATAAGAACAATTTTCTAATTGTGGTGCACTAGGAGTTACTAAATAAGAAGGGCTAACATGTAACTGCTCTACATTAGGAGTTTCCAAATTAGAAGGGCTGACATCTGAACTATTAGAAAAAATAGTTAATTTAAATGCCAATTGTATCTGCCGCCCCATCATCATTGAATTCAAATTGTACGCAAGGAACAGTAGTGTCCGGACGCAAAAGGAAATTGTCAGTTAAATTTAAGGTGGGTACGGCATTGTTTTTAAGCCGATTCATCCCAAAATTTACTTTCAAAATGTCTACTACAAGTTCGCGCTGTTCGTCTATTAAAATTGTCATCCAAATGGCATAATACAACCCATTTCTTGAGTCTGATGGAAATGCAAAAAACTTAATTGGAAAGGAGCCTTATGAATCCCTATAGCTCCTCCTGCAGCACTCAATAATACACCTCCGACCATTTTTCCTAACAATGTGCTTATTCATTGCAAAATATACAAAAGAATACCTGGACAAATTAATCAATCTTAAACTTGATTTAAATTCGATACCACAACGGATACTCGGAACAGCAACACAGGCGTTTTGAAAAAAACACGCTATATTCTAAATTTATTTCACTTTTTTAGTTTTGCACTGCAAATATCAGCGCACAGAAGCACAATTAAAAGCGAAGTAAAAAATGCTTGACATTTTCTATCGAATGGCAACCTTTTACGCGCGTATAAATAAATGCATAAAGCGCGCCAAATTTTAATCAAAACAAACTTAACAAAAACAATAGAATTGGCGAGCTTGTTATCAGTCGGCCTATTGCTTGCATTGTCAACAACATCTTAAAGAAATAGCATTGGCATAAGACAGTTAAAATTACACTGCGAATCATAAAAAAAAAACAACCAAAGATCATAACAAAGAACATAACTTTCAAAACAAGTGTCCTAAAAAATGTAAACAAAACGAAGCCAAACAGCAGGTATGCAGGCACCATCCGCTCGCAGAACAACAATAACAGCTGATTTGATTTCTCAACCCCATAACAGCAGTCGGTGTTTTAAGTGACACCGACTGCAATTTGCCCTGTCCTATCTCAGTAGATGGATTTTTATTCAATCGAATACATACATATATGCAAAACATTTTACTGCTGCCCTTGACTTGTAATCAAATATAAAATGAATACATTATAAAAAATAAAATTATTAATTTTATCATTAACCCAATAGTGAATATGCCCATATTGTAGGGTGCCTAGTATGAAAAGTAGCAAAAGACCAAAAATTCTTGCTGGGCCGAAATGAAATGATCGCACACATGCATCCGTGTACGTGAATGCATGAACACGCATGCATATTAAGAAGATATCAAGCGCAGAGCAACCTTCTCAAGATGCGCCACTCTGCGACTCAACTCTCGCAATCAGTGTGCGAGCATAAGAATGAGAGAGCGAAAAATCCGAGCGCACACGAAGCTACGGGGCCCGCCGCTAACAGCCCGAATCCGAGCACACGAAGCCTCGGAGCCTGCCGCTATCAGCCCTGGGGCCTGTCGCTAAGAAATTTTTGTGCCCATTTTCGTTGTATGAAATGGGAAGTCTATGTGTTGTATGGTTAGTGGTCCTATGCATTTTTGGTAGCCGTGCGCCGGTCTTGTGCCGTATGAGCTCAGTGCTACCGTCTGTCCTCTGCTCTCTGGCTATTATACCAAGCTCCGTACCGTCGTATCCCATGCGGATCTCTGGGCCGAGTCCGCGCTGTGACTGAGCGAGACTTTCAGTTTCGACCATCTCGACTATTTCCGCCAGTTTAAGAATCTCGGGAAGTGTTTTGAATCCCGATCTACGCGTATACAACTTAATTTCGCTTCTGCAATTAGTGTATAAGTTAACAAGTAACTGGAATGAAAGCTGTGCTTTGATGACGAACGGCACACGAAGGTGCAGTTCGGAAGATGATCGGCGGTGGTCGGTGCGAGCTTAGGTTCGATTAAGTTCTCTCTTGAAAAGGGTAGATTACTCCAAATCTGACAGCAAACAATAAAGGCGCTTATTCATAGTCTAGCGGGCATTTTACTTGATCTCCGCTAGGAATTACTCAGCTACGACCCAGCTATCGGCTTATTCCGTTTTCGCCAAGGAAGCAGAGTCATCAATGGTCGTGACCACCACCCGGTTTCGATCCACACAGAGTGACTGACCGTTTTGGGCAGCAACTTGCCACAAC
This sequence comes from Drosophila punjabiensis, assembly GCA_008042585.1. NCBI lineage: Eukaryota > Metazoa > Arthropoda > Insecta > Diptera > Drosophilidae > Drosophila > Drosophila punjabiensis. The sequence goes on from VNJR01001249.1 coordinate 20,098, forward strand.
ACCCAACCAACAACTCCGTGAGCAGCGACGTGCTACGGAACCAACCTCCTGCAGGAACCGTGCAGGTGGAGGATATTGTGCGCAACTACCTTGCCGCCGTATTCTATACCTTTACTGGCGCCCAACCAAGTCGACGACCCCGACAAGATCACCAGATCTGGAAGGCAAATAGAATAAACTTAAAATTGGAGTTGCTAGGTCGGACGGTCCTAGGCAGCAGAAAAGACGAAAAAGCGCATATTAAAGCCCGAAAGAGAAGGGAAACAATTAAGATTTATGTAAGTAAAACCCTTTTTTTTTGAATTGCCAGGAAAAAATAAAAGAGGAGTTAATAAAATAACAATTAAAAATTGGTGAAATGATAGTTAAAAGATCGTAATTTGGAATACGCAAAATTTGTTTATCAAACATTTATTTTGGAAAAGTATTGGCATTGATTTAAAGTAGTTTTAATTCATGCAATTTATTTCTTTGCATACAAAGTACAGAACTCAGCAGATGACTATTTCATTCCCGGTGTTTTTTTTTCCGAATAGTAAAATCTGATACACGTGCAGAAATACGGTAAATAGATAAGCTCTTAGCTTGGCGCCTAGCTTGGCGACCGTTCAATATTTTGTGACTTTTCTTCTTGTTTTTCTGTACTTGTTTGCATTCGGGCTTCGTTATCAGCGTGGGACTACCAAATACCTTGACAGCGGTTGTATAAGCGAGTCAGAGTCTGAAGACTTGGTTGATCAACTGAGTAAGCTCGCTTTAACAGAAGAGGCTGAACGTTTAAAACGAAAAAAACAGAGTATGGATCCACAACAACTACAGTCAGTCGTAAGTGGAGCGGTATTAGCAGCATTAAAGGTGCAGCGAGAAGACTTTGAAAAAAAGTTGAAGGAAGTCACTGATAAGTTCACTGCTTCGACAGTATCTGCCCCTGAGATTGCAATATACTTGCCTGTTGCTGTAACCGGCAATGTGAGTTGTGATGAAGGCCTTGATGCGGTGAAATCATTGCCAGAATTTGATGGGTCACAGGGGAAGTATGTTTCCTGGCGTCAGGCAGCAGTAGCTCCATATGAATTGTTTAGAGGGTATAGCGGTAGTTCTAGACATTATCAGGCTGTTCTTATAATATGCAACAAGGTTAGCGGATCCGCAGATTCTGTCCTTTCGTCATTTAATACTGTCCTAAATTTTGACACTATTATTAGCCTCCTTGACTTTACCTATTCCGATAAGCGTCCATTACACTTGCTTGAGCAAGAGCTCACAACACTCAGGCAGGGGCAAATGTCTATAGCACAGTTTTATGAGGAAGTGGAGAAAAAACTTACTCTCCTTACAAACAAGACAACTATGACATATGAGACTGACCATGCCCGATATATGAATGATAAACATAGGGCCATGATGCCCTGCGTGTTTTCATTTCTGGGCTAAAGCGGAACTTAACTGATGTGCTCTTTGCTGCTCAGCCTACGGACTTGCCGTCCGCTTTAGCAATGGCTCAGGAAATAGAGGCAAACCACGAGAGACATGCCTTTGCGACACAGTATGCCAAGTCCATGGAAGAGAAATATCTGTGACAGACGCAGAGTCGTCCATTACAAAAAACATCAGAAACCAATAATGATCAGACGTTTAAAAAGGGGTGGAAAAATCTGGGATCAAGGTCAGCGACCTGTTGTCGACAATAGACCGTTGGAGAAGATGGACGTAGATCCAACATCGTCGAAGTTTCGTCAGCTGACAAACTTCCAGCGCCCTCAAGGTTCTTCCACGCCTCAGGCGCTTGATTCACAGCAGCAGAGTATACAAAATAGACCGGCTAACTCTCAAAGAATGTCTGACTTCAAGCGTCAAAGAGTTAGCCATTTGTTTCAAGAAGATTAAAATGGTCAAAATGAGGATCATTATAATCAGATTGCTAACGAAGCGGTAGATGACATTGACGCTGAAGAAAGAACGGACTATGACAGCAACTCCGTACATTTTTTAGGGGTTCATCCCTGCTTCCGTTCGTCCAACGAACAGTAGCGGGGGAACTACAAAAATTTCTAGTGGATACGGGGGCCTCTAAAAGCTATATCAAGAAAGAGATAGGATTGCCGACTTCAGTGTCCGTCGACTCACCTTTTATCGTCAAGTCGCTTCATGGGTTTAAAAAAATAGAACGAAAATGTCAGCTTGATCTTTTTGGTGTAGAAAGCCCTTTTTTCTTATTACCCGGACTTAAAACATTTGACGGCATAATCGGCTTTGACCTGTTAGCGCAAGTAGGTGCGACAATTGATCTTAAGGGCAATTCTATTAGCTTTAATGGAGGATGTGAGGATCTGCACTTTCAAAAATGCGTTCAAGTTAGCTTCACGAAAATTAAGGATATTGTCGTGCCCCCAAAAGTGCAAGAAAGTTTTAGGCAGATGATGTGTAAGAATTCAGTGGCCTTTGATGACCCCAATGAGAAGTTACCATTTAACACAAGCGCTGTGGCAAATATTCGCACAGAGGATAATGAGCCAGTTTATTCAAAACTGTATCCGTTTCCTATGGGTGCTTCCGATTTCGTTAATAGGGAGATTAAAGACCTTATGGAATATGGCATTATTCGAACATCTAGGTCTCTCTATAATAACCCTATATGGGTTGTGGGTAAAAAAGGCACCGACGCTTCGGGATCGCCTAATAAACGCTTAGTAGTCGACTTTAGGAAATTAAATTTAAAAACTATTGCCGATAGATACCCAATGCCGAGTATAAATATTATATTGTCGAATCTCGGGAGGGACAAAATTTTCACTACACTCGACCTTAAGTCCGGATATCACCAGATTGAGCTGGCAGAATTGGACCGAGAGAAGACATCTTTTTCGGTCAACGGAGGCAAATATGAGTTCTGCCGCCTACCGTTCGGCTTGAAGAATGCCTCTAGTATTTTTCAAAGGGCCATAGACGATGTACTACGGGATAAGATAGGAAGGATCTGTTACGTCTATGTGGTTGACGTAATTGTTTTTTCAGAAACTAAAGAATCCCATATTATTCATGTCGGAGAGGTTTTGCAGAGCCTGCATAATGCCAACATGCGAGTGTCTAGGCAAAAGTCACAATTTTTTAAAGAAAGTGTCGACTTCCTTGGTTTTGTTGTCACAAAAGAGGGTATTAAGACGAGCCAGGACAAAGTCAAGGCCATCAAGGAGTTTAAACAGCCGAGAAACCTGTTCGAGCTGAGATCGTTTTTGGGTTTGGCAAGTTACTATAGGTGTTTTATAAAAAATGTTGCATCAATAGCGAGACCGTTGACGGATATTCTGAAGGGTGAAAGTGGTAGGATCAGCAAGTACCGTACAAAAGGCATTCCGGTGAGCTTTGATAAGCCTCAGTTTAGCGCATTTGATAAGCTCTGAAGTATCCTTGCGTCAGAAGACGTTATCCTTCATTATCCTGATTTTACGCGTCCATTTGATTTGACGACCGATGCGTCATCATTTGCCATAGGTGCAGTCTTGTCGCTGGGGAACAGTCAAATAACAATGATTTCCCGAACGCTCAAAGAAAGGGAATTAAATTATGCCACGAATGAAAGGGAATTGTTGGCAATCATATGGGCATTGGACAGTCTCTGGCACTACATCTATGGGAAAAGTGACATAAACATATTTACGGACCATCAGCCCCTTATATTTGCAGTCTCTGACAAGAATCCAAATTCTAAACTTAAGCGTTGGAAAGCTCGAATCGAAAAGAGCGGTGCAAAGGTTATGTATAAACCAGGGAAAGAAAATTGTGTGGCTGATGCTTTGTGGCGACAAGATATTCACGCTTTATAAACTCAGCAGAGTCAGATCAAGCCACTATTCACAGTGAAAAATCGTCAGCATTTGTCATTGAGGCCACGGAAAAGCCACTTAACTGTTTCCAGAACCAAATCGTATTGGAGGAGGCATCCTCGCCGAATAAGCGACTATCTATTCATCAAATTGACTTTACTGATTGGGAGTCATTACTGGAGTTAGTGAAAGACGTAGTAACGCCCAACGAAGTGAATGCCATATGTGGAGACCTGTCCGAGTGGAGAGTACAGACGAGATTGACAGCGACACACTGTCCCATAATGTGTAGACTTGTAGACAGAGAATGACTAACGGAGTTCACTTAGAAACGTCGAGCAAGTCGGAATAAAAACGAGAACACTCGTAAAGAGCTATTGTGCGAAAGCAAAAAAAAAAATTGTTGTTTTATTTTATCATCGATTTGCGGCGTTATTACACTGGCGACGAGTAAAAAAAAAAACAAACATTAACAATATATGTGTGTGTGGTGCATTGGAGGTTGAAAACCAAACATTGACCACAGGAGTCCCAAAATCACGCGTGCAAAGTGAACGAAAAGCGCCGCCTCGAGGGCTAAGAAATTTGAACACAAGGAGGAAAACGGAAGGAAGTGCCGTTACACTTGCGCCAACGCTTAAATTGTGCCTGTACACTTGTACACATATGTATATACATACATAGTGTGTACACTGAGGTTGGACTGCAAAGAAAAGTGTGAGTAAAATAAAAGGTGTACAGTGTCAACCGATTAAATTCCGGTTGCTGTACGACCAGTACCTATTTCAAAGGAAATAGAAAAACGGAAAGAAGTGCTGTTACACTTGCGCCAACGCTCAAATTGTGCCTGTACACTTGTACACATATGTATATACATACATAGTGTGTATACTGAGGTTGGAATGCAAAGAATAGTGTGAGTAAAATAAAAGGTGTACAGTGTCAACCGATTAAATTCCGGTTGCTGTATGACCAGTACCTATTTCAAAGGAAATAGAAGAACGAAATAAAAGTGTTAATTTCGTAAAAGACAATCTGTTCTAAGAGAATGAGATTGAAAACAATGACAGAGTCAGCCGACTAATTTTAATTTCTTTTCAGACGAATATAATCATGACCGATCTCAAGCCATTCCTGTGCCAGTCGATGGACAAAGCACTATGGCGGACAGAATGGGAGGCGTGGTTGCGCGCATTTAATATATACATAGACGCGGAGGAGATTACCTCCGTCTATAAAAAGCGGAACAAACTCCTACATCTGGGTGGCCCCCAGCTCCAAGCTGTGGTGTACAGCCTTCCAGGCGCCTTAGTCCCATTTGACGAGCAGG
>VNJR01001264.1:0-12256 GCA_008042585.1 Drosophila punjabiensis
TGATAACATACAGTTTCAGTGTTACCTAACTCAAATTAAATTCAAACAATAGCGTTTTCGTAACTAAAGTACCGGCTATCCAAATTGGGCACAGCTCGTGGCTGCGCGTCCTCGCCAGCCTCGTAACATTCCCCACCTCGTAAGTCTTCTGCGTGGCTACGCTGAGGATTACCATTCCAGACGATGTCCAATTTAGCTACTTGACCGCGGGACGGGTTACGAATCCTTCTGTTGTTCGTACCACTGCACTCCGTACTTGGCCATCTTTTTCGCAATGCACATCCACGACGACTCCTTTCGGCCAGCAGTTCCGCTTGCTTGTCTCATTCACAACAACAACTACATCGTCCACAGCTATTGGTTTGGGGTTCGGCTGGAACCATTACGTTCGTCTCGTAAGCGTGGATAGATACTCACGAATCCATCTCTTCCAGAATCGATCCACTAATTGGCCAGCAATCCGGAAATTCTTCGCTAATAGTCTCCTCAGCTCAGCTCCACGCGGTTCCTTAAATATGTAATGTAAGAAACCCAGCACTCGTCTTTGGGCTGCACGTAGGCGCTCCAGTCTGCTGAAGCGCAGCGGGTCCGGTATAATGGATTCCATCGGTGCCACGAACTCCCGCATTTCCTCATCATGATGCAGTAGCTCGCAATCGCTATTCATAGCTGTTTCAAATTTCGATGACCACTGCGAAACGTCTTGCCACAAAAATTCTGGCCCATTAAACCATCTTATTGATCCGTTTAAATCACTTAATTTGGGTAGTAATGCCTGCCATGCCATCCAGTCCTTCTTATCTGGTTCCTTAATTGCGTTATCCCAGCTCACACCAGATCTCCATATATTTTGCAGAATGATTTCGGCGCGAAAGTTGAAGAATCCAGGAATCCCAAGCGAATCAAAAATGGGCATTACGACGCTTTATAGGTGTCGCCGACCTCTGCAGCAAATCTGGCCTAATGACGAACGTTAGCATGTCTGATTTTGGCATCCAGCACATGCTCAAAACTTTCTCTTGAAGTTCCTGCTCTGCGCCAAGATATTCCAATGCCTCTCGTAAATTATTCAGGGCTTGGAGGACTCTCTTGGAACTCGATAACCATTTCCTCATTTCAAATCCACCCATGGCGTGGATGTCTTTTACATTAGTAGACAGTTCAATCATTTCATCTTCGGTGTCAACCGACTCCAGCCAGTCGTCAACAAATGTATTTTGGGAAATCGCTTTTGGACAGTCCTCTCAAAATTGCTCCGCATTACGCCTCAGTATATAATTGGCGAGTGACGGCGAATACGAAGCACCAAAGGTCACCACTTGTATCACATATGTTTCCGGCGGACGACCAAGTTCTCCATTTCTCCATAAGAACTTCTGCGAATATTGGTCCGAAGCGCATACTTTTATCTTGTGAAACATCTCTCTTATGTCTCCTGTTACTGCCACGGGTCGTTCTCTGAATCGCAGTAGCACTCCTAATAACGACACCAACAAATCTGGTCCTTTCAAAAGCGTATCATTCAGAGACACGCCGTCAACCTGTGCCGCTGCATCTCAGACCAAACGTTTCTTTCTTTTGTTTGGATTTTCCACTAGAAAGACAGAAATATACCAAGAACGTGGATTTTTAGACAGCTCACTCTTCCTCAGTTTCCGAATGTATCCCTTTTCCTCGTAGTTCCGCATGGTCTTGATCAAAAACTCTTTCAGCTCCGAATCCTTCATCATTTTTGATTCGAGGCACTTGAGACGCCTCAGAGCCATGGGATATGAATCAGGTAGCTCGACATTCTCATATCTCCACAACAATCCAGTCTCCCAGCGACTATCATTGGAGATGTACTTTGTAGTCTCTTTGATAATCTTCTGGACGACTAGCAGCGGAAACGCTAGTACAGACAAGCTTAGATTTATCGTCAGTCTGCGTCATATCTCCGGTCCACCTTAAACAGAGCTGCTCCTCGGGTCCCTCTAGGCCCAGTTCATCAGCTAACTTGCGCTCCATTAAAGTACAGGATAATCCCTCGTCGATCAGTGCAAAAATATCCACGGTCCTTGACTTATTATGCAAAGTTACTGGTATGTATCGAAACAACGCCTTTTTTGCTGATTTATCATAGAAGAAACCAGTTGACTCGCTGGTCACTATATCGCTTATTTTCTTCTCTGGTTCGATCTCGTCCTCGATCGCGAGACGCTCAAAGTGCAAGAGCTTATTGTGCTGCAACTTGCATCCATCGACATTGCAGGTCTTCTTCACTCTACAGTTCCGAGCAATATGCTTTCCAAAGCAACAGAAGCATAGTCGTTTTGCCTTTATAAATTCCAGTCTAACCTTGATTGACATACCCAAGAACTCTTTACATTTCGTTAGTTCATGGTCTCCGTCACATTCTGGGCAGGAAGATTCTCGTACATCCTGCAAATTCTCCTTGTTCTCGTCGTTTCCCACCGAACTGTGGGCTAGTAGGCGATCTTTCACGTGCCTGCCACCTTTATCTCTCTACACTGGCTGATAATCATATGGCGTCACCATCGTAGCACACATTGCTACGCCAAATAGCCAATTATCAAAGGTAGCTAGATTTCCACCACCTGCTGCCAAACGATGTTTGCCCCAATCTAGCTTCAAATTGCTCGACAGCTTAGCTACCAGATAACTCAGCAGAGCGGAATCGTTTAGGTATTCCTGTAGTCCCACTGACAACATAGTGGCACAATAATTCTGCACCGCAAGTGCCAAACGTATTACCGATTCCAAGTTATTCGGTTTGACTGCCGGCTCATCCTTCAATTTACGCTGCAGGCTAGCGTGCACTATTTCCGATCGTCCATACAGCATTCTCAACGTTCCGATCGCATACGGAACCATAGCTGGGACCATGAGTTTGCCTCGTACAGCATCCAAAGCTGATCCTCTAAGGCACTTCTGTAGTCTCTTCGTTGCTAAATCCACATCTTTCAGTTGACTGCTCATAGTTGCTTATAAATCACAGCCACTCCTCGGGCTTACCGGAGGAAACGGGTAATTCTCGCAATATGACTTGACGCGCGGCTATCTGAGTCGGCGTCAACATGACTGCATTGTTTCCGGCATGCGGAAACTGTGGGCTGGCAAACTGTGGCATATAACCACAAGCTCCGCCAGCATTAGGTCCAGCGCTGTAGGTTTGGGAAAAGCCCGCTGTATTGGGATTGACACATGGCCCATAACCTAAGCCACTGGCTGACGGAGCGAATCCCGCTGATCCGCCTTGCCATCCAAACATGGCTGCATTGTTTGTCATTAGTCCAGGAGCATTCCATTGCGGTATTGGCTACTCTCCACCATTTGGCATGAACCCTGCTTCGGCCCTTGGTGCCGCGGCCTGAACTCCATGAATCCAGCCCCATTCCATGGTGGGACCGGCTGTGTTGCCACTCTCGGCAGATGTCTCGCCGCGCCGATTGGAGCCGCTGGCGCCAAATTATTACCTTGCCCTTGCATATAGGGAACACTCAACATTGGGCTAAAGCACGTTCTTTGCTGCATATTGGGAGCCGTCGTCCATGGGGTGCTCCCAATTGCAGTGTTCATTTGCTGTGTGAACTGCTGATTAGCCACACCTGGTTGCGACATGCCGTGACTTGCTCGGTTCACATTCATCGGGGTGCTCGCTCTCTGATGCGGCACAACCGGGCCTCGCACGGTCTCTGTGGATAGGCTTCCATCGTAGAAGCCTGCAAATGGTCCTGTGAAGCTACACGTTTGACTTCCAACAGAACTGTCCTCAATGCCCGTCTCTTGGGCGCGCTGATCGCTACACTCGTGATCCATTTCGTCATCCATGGCGTCTCTCTCCAGCGGCCGGTAAATCACAACCCTTGTGCGTTTCCCCGGCTAAAGTCGTCCAATTTCGATTCTGATTGTCACTATCCTGGTACTTCTCCTCATTCCTTCACACCCTTGGCAAAGGAATGCTTTCCAGAAGCCGTGCACCCTTGGCACAGAATTTCCGGATGGCAAAGTATTTCAGAATGTTGGGACGCCCATGGGTCCCAGTGCTTCCCACATAAATCGAGCCTCTGATTTAAGTACACGAATAGGCTGAAATCTTTATTTACTTGTTAATGAAATAATAATAAAGATTAAATTTTCACATTTTTCTTACACTTGTGGTTTGCCGCTCTTCAATTTCACAATGACGCTTACTACTATGGTTGTCTCATTCTAGCAAACCAGTGCTGATAACATACAGTTTCAGTGTTACCTAACTCAAATTAAATTCAAACAATAGCGTTTTCGTAACTAAAGTACCGGCTATTTAAATTGGGCACTGCTCGTGGCTGCGCGTCCTTCGTCAGCCTTGTAACAACCACCGTCAATCCATTATTGAATATGGTTACACCATTCTTGTCAAATTTGTTTGACATTCCTGCCATGTGGGCGCTTCACTGACATTAAGTTTCTAGCAGCCTGATCGGAATACAGCACATACTCCAGCGTTATTTCGTGGTCATTGCGCAAACGCACAATGCCACGCTTAGATGCGTGAATATATTCGCCTTACTTGGCCACAACGATCTTTAGCTGCGGCACCAATTCCACACAATCAACGAGCAGTGACACATCATTTATGAGATGATCACTTGCACCGGAATCAAGAATAAATCCACATTTATCTACCGAGGTGTTTTCTTTTACTTCTTTTACCATGAATGCAATGCCTTGGGATGTTTCTGTTTTAACTTGTTTATTGTAATGTTTATTATTATTATTATTTCTTTCATTTAGTATTATTTTAGAATTCTTTTTTAATTTGGCGTTCTTTGTTTATTTACGTGATTTTTAAATGAGTTGTTTTTATAGCTATAGTTTTGTTTTTTTTTTCACAATCGTATTTAAATTATAATCATTTTTAATTTTAATTTCCTGATCCAGCAACCTATTCTTAACAAGAGCTAATGTTAAATTATCCTCTGTAATGTCTCTATTGCTGTGATGACTCCATCGTAGGACGAAGGCAATGTAAGAAACGATACACTTTATCCATCTCTTCTATTTTTGCACCTGCGGCCAACAACTCACTTATACTATTAAGATACTACCGGATTAATTAAAGATTTCATTAAAAATTTTACAGTGTTATAGGGTTTTAAACAAATGCGAGCAAGACTATGTCGCATTTTTAATACATTGCCAAATGTATTAGCCAGCTCATTTACAAAATGGTCTCACAAATAAAATGTTTTTTTTTTGCTTTTGCAATTATTTACTAAAACTTAACTGCAAAAAGGTTGCAACAATGTAAAAAAACTGATATGTGTTCGGCACCAAGGTTCTTGCGCTGCAAAATTAATTTACGTGCATTTTTTTGGTGTTGATTATGCAACTTGTGGTCATTAGTACGTTACTAATATAAATTTAAGGACTTCTATTTACATCAATTTTGGAATACTTTGACGAGTCCTCAAGAAATGCATTCGACGCGTATTTATATCGCTTATAGCAAAGTTCAAAAACGAATTGCTTCGGTACTCGATAGGCGTATTTTTGGCACAACGCTCTGCTTTCATCCACTGTTCATTCATTTCATCAGGCATGTCTTGATCAATGACCCTAATTAAATTCAGTTCGGTCAACAAGGCCCAGATTCTAAACTTCCTAATCGCGTACTTCTCGCCATCGATTGGCTTTATATTTCGTTTTATCTTGTCCATTTTAGCGTACACACATGCAGTTGTAAAGTTTAGGTATATACACGCTCAACTCAATGCAATTTTACAAGAACTCGCAATTTATCATACTCCTTACTCTCATTCAGGCAGTTTAAAATACAACCTTAAAACAATACAATTTTCAACGAATTTGAGAGCATACTTTAACATTTTTTCGAACCGGTAATAGTATTTTCCCAACCTAAACGTTGAATTAACTCAACCCTAATTGGCTACCAAAAAACTCGAGAAATGTTTGGCAGGAAACGAATTCTACTAAAACTTTGAATTTTCTTCCTTCTTAAAAATGATTTTTTCTTTTAATTTTTTTTAAGTTTTGTCTGACAAGACCCCCTTTGCTTTGACAAGAAATTTACATGGGTTATACGCTTCCCGTTGCGATACTCTATAGCAGCGAAGGGCACGCCGTGGCTCAATTTACTCACGCTGCTCAAACAGTTCCCCGTTTTTGGGAGGTATCAGCAAGTCGTCCTCGCGTCGTCGATACTCGCGCTCAGAAAACCGTGAAGATATACAACAACATTGACACTCAAATTTGGCGCAAGTAGCAGATAAAGAGCCGCGATCTCGAATTAGCAACAATAACTCATGCATTTGGCCATCGCACATCTAACTCGCGACGATGCGGGTTGTTGTTGTCGCTTTTTATTTTTTTTTTTGGTCTGGCTGATGTGCTGCTCAACCCGTTAGATCTTGTGCCCCTCGCTGCTCTATACCAAAGTAAAAACCTGCAAAAATTTCCACCAACGGATACTCCGGATACAAACTGACGAAAATATAGGGCGAACGTAATTTATTGTCTCTGTTAACGTCCTTAATACCGTTCAGCCTCACTACTGCCTTTTCGTTTGTGCGTGCTACTAACATGATCACAAATACGCTAGATCACCTAAGATCTTTACCGCCCTCTGAAAAACTGACGGAGCATTCTTTAACCCAAATGAAATTGCCAATAACTCATACTGACCGTCCGGGGTCACAAAATGCAAGGAAAATTTATCGTAAACATTTGATTTGATTTTACTGTATTACAAGCAAATTCTACAAGCAATACTGTTTTAACTCTAGGAATACTATAATCGGCGCATAAAACCCTAAAGACAAATCAAACTTCCACCTACATTAAGATTAGATTTTATGCCTGACTGGCATAAAGTATCCTTATACTGCACGTCCAATTTAGTCGTCCCATACTACAACACTGCGCCAATAGCTTTGCGCACTGTTTAAACCATACTCCGATATATATATATCTGGGCCGTGAGGTATGCGCCCGACGGCCAGTGCTGGCGATGCGGTAAACGACCCATGGTGACGAAATCTTCGGCGGGTGCCGGGAGTAATTCAACCCCAGTCGGACTTGCGAGCATGCTGTCAGTATCCCAGTCGGACTTTGCTTCATGCGCTGAACGATTCAGGATAGAAAACAGCTTTGAACGGAGATGGCTTTTTGTATGATGCTCGGTTTATTAAGGTGGCAAGCGAGCGATTCAGGTACCTGAATCGACCGCTGCTCCGGTAAAGAAAGAATTCAGTGCCTTTTGCACAGGGCGATATTTCCCTTTCGGAATTTTTTTTTTTTTAATTTGTATTTTGTTTTTTTTTTGTATTTTGTTGTTTTGTATTTTATTTTTTAATCCGGAGAAGAAACAAATTGTCTTGAAGAAAGAAAAACATTTGATCGCGTCTTGTGACGCCCACATATATACTAACACAAACAAGTCTCAATTGAACACACGGATACACACAAAAGACTATTCTTGTGTTTTCGTTTTCTAGCCCTTTTTCTATGCAAAACAATTTTGCAGGAGGCCCCGATAAAAATGAACTAGAAAAGGTTTCATTTATGAACAACGCTTTGTTTGGTACGTATGAAATATATATACGAGATCATTCTAATGATTGATTTTTATTTAGAACCTTCTGGATCTTAAGGGAGAAATTTCCGGGACTAAATAAAAACGGTGAGCGACGCCTTCGGAAAACTAAAGAATTTCCTTATAAATTATTATTATACATATCTTCCTTAAGTTCCTTTTAATATATAATAGAAACAAAAATTATTTTAAAAAATTTCTAAATGTTTTATTTCGCGGTTCATCCTAATTTGGATGCTCCCTGGAGAGCATGATTTTCATGCTGATCGAGAAGCGACGGTTGCACCATGAGTTACCGTCTTACCAGTAAGAGTGAATCGCATGCTAACCGAGAAGCGACAGTGCCACCATGAACTTCCCTCTTACCGGTAAGGGTGATTTTTATGCTGAGCTGAGCAGCGACGGTTGCATCATGAATTACCCCGGCCACGCGTTAATAAAAGCGAATGGAAGTTTTACATAATCGGTAAGAGGGTACCCCCTCAGCGATTCTGCATGGAAAGTATACTGACAGCATGCTCGCAAGTCCGACTGGGATACTTTCCATGCAGAATCGCTGAGGGGGTACCCTCTTTTGTGTGTATCCGTGTGTTCAATTGAGACTTGTTTGTGTTAGTATATATGTGTGCGTCACAAGACGCGAACAAATGTTTTTCTTTCTTCAAGACAATTTGTTTCTTCTCCGGATTAAAAAACAAAATACAAAACAAACAAAGTATTTTACATAGTTTAAAAAGCAGATCATAAGATACATGAAGAATTAAAATGTTTTATCAGCGCGTGTCGCATTAAAAAAAAAAAAATTCCGAAAGGGAAATATCGCCCTGGGCAAAAGGCACAGAATTCTTTCTTTACCGGAGCAGCGGTCGATTCAGGTACCTGAATCGCTCGCTTGCCACCTTAATAAACCGAGCATCATACAAAAAGCCATCTCCGTTCAAAGCTGTTTTCTATCCTGAATCGTTCAGCGCATGAAGCAAAGTCCGACTGGGACCCTAAGGATGCGTATAACCCACGGGGAGACCCCTCCCTAGAGCCGTTTCCCTGATGTATTTGTCCTATCTTAATTAATTTTCTGTTAAGAGATCCTATTGTGACCGAGCTTTGCCCCAGACGTAGAGCTACTTCACATAAACGTATAAATATATTCATTCCACAGAAATGGAACAATTTCCAATAATTCAATTGCAAACTGAAAGGATATGCAAACTTTGGCATCCCAAGGATATCTTCAATTCTTGATATTTATGTTGCAGCAAGCAAATAAGGAACACGAAAAGGAATACTGAATTTGACTGCTTAGAGGACAATAAAAATGTTTTTTTTTTTTTTTAAAGTCTGCAAAAGATTTACTGTCAAAACTTTCTAAAGAATTTGAGACAAAACAAAGATTCGAATTGAACTTGCGACAAAGTGTCATTTAGTACTTCAGATCAGAGAACTGCATCGATCAACATTTTTTCAATCATACGCGATCATTGACTAGGATTTTTTGTGACGCAAAATCAAAAAATTTTGTGATCATAAGCCAGCGTGATCAAAGCGAACATTTAGTTCCGATCACTCTTGTCTAGTTTTGTTATTATTTTATTCGATCGGACTTGTTTTGTGAGCAGCAAAGAAAGATCAAGACTGCTGCTTGCATTCAGGCCGATCACAATCATTCTATTTGGCCATACCGGGTTTGATTCAATTTGATTATTCCGTAATACCGGGGGTAAGCCGAAATTCGCGTGCGCTGTGCTAAGAAGTTCAGTTTGATCGGTTGCCTAATTAGCATAATTATTGTTTATTTATTTTAAGTATTATATATTATGTTTCCTTAGTTCTTTGAATTTTAATATATATTAATGTACCAACATATTCTCAGTCTGATTGCATCACTCACAATGAAATCAAACGCAACATGACGCCTGAGCGCTTGTCGATCGTTGGGCTTGATCGTTCTTTTTGTACACACAATCAGTTCCGATCATCATACCGGTACTTAGAAATTAGTTTATATCGGCAAGCAAAACAATCAAGCCAACTGAACGATCACTTGTATTGTGCACATAGCTCGATCGAACATGCTGTAGCGAAGCGCTGTGTTGAGTTTTGATCGTTTTGAGCGTTGTTGATCAAACCGGCCCGATCATACTCAATATCGTTCTCTGCTTCAGATCTTTAAAAAAATCGATAAATCGATGATATAATCGATTTGTTTCTAACTCTACTATAGAGGTGGAGAAACATCGATGTTTGCGGACATCAATGTTTTTCGATATTTTAAAACAAAACATCGATGTATCGCCGACGTTTTTAAATATATATGAAAAAAATGTTTCAGTTTCAAAGGTATCTGAGTGAAACTTTGCAGATAGTCTTCTATATACTCTTACTCGTATATAAGTTAACAAATATGTTGAAAACTGACAATGCTATAAAGAGGTCAAGTCGGCATTGAATCAAAACAAAACAAAGGCTGGACTTTAGCCAAAAACAACAAAAATAACTTGCAAAATGCAAGCAGCAGCTGTGGTTACGGTCTTTTCATTGGCTTTCATTTCATTTTTTCTATTTCACATAATAGTCCGATTTCTATAATACTAAACCTAAAGTTGAAAAAAATATTTAAAGCTCATATTCCAGATTATGTAACAATATACTGAAAAATTGTGAAGTTGTCTTTTTTTTTAAATTCTTTTCTATCGCTTATATAGCAGCTATATGATATAGTCGTCCAATCCGGCCCGTTCCGATTTAGTTTGCGTTGATCAAGAATATATATAAATATAAAAGTATTAATCATTTTTGTTATATCGTTTTCCCATCATTAAAAAACAAAGAGGAAGAAGCCTCTAGGCTTCGGTTTCCTGCCGTCTTAAGAATTTAAATTAAAACTTTTAATACCGCAACGAAATTAATGGAATTTGAATAACATTAAATACGAGTTCTTTAACTTCATTTAAATTATCATTTTTGATCATTTATAAATGCGGTCAGTAGTATAGACCTAAATTTAAAGAAGTGTTTTAAAAAATTTGGAACTACGAAAATTTGCTGCTTTTCTCTTATGATGCTGTTGATAAAAGTGTATCCATATGATCAAAATTTACAATTATTGAAGTTAAATTTAAAAAAATTAGAAAATATATCGTGTTCAAATATTAACTGAAAACCTGTAATTGATCTTTTGTATTTTCAATTATCTTAATAACCAAAATTATATAATCTTACTTGATTTTTGACGCAACTGTAAATACATACATATGTATGTACATACATATTTATATAAATCTGAATTTGTTTATTAGTTTTTCATTTCTATGCAAATTTAATCGGAATTTGGGCGGCTTTGTTTAAGTAAAGCGAATTGATTCTAAACTGGGGGAACTTAGATGCAGAACAAGTATAATTCAAATCTGCTTTATTAAAGTCCAATTTAAGCTCATGGCCTAATTAAAAATTATTGAGGCGTCTTTTTTTCTTATTTGCCTTGCAATTCGTTAAGCAACTGTCGGATTCCCGTATCTGATTTTGTTTGAAAATCGACACTTCGCTTCGCACCATTTTCAAATTGAATATTTATTTATTTATTATAATCTTGCAGGTTATTATAATATTAGTCAGAAGTTTGCAACGCAGTGACAGAGACATTTACAAATGTATTCTTGATCAGCATCAACAGCCGAGTCAATCTAGCCATTCCCGTCTGTCTGTTTCTACGTATACTAGTCCCTCAGTTTTAAAGCATCTGAATAAAAGTTTGCAGATAGTCTTTTCTCTCACTCACATGTAAGTCTGAACTGGCCGGATAAGATATTCATATTATATAGCTGTCATATAAACTATTGGAAAATTAAAAAAAAAAATATTACTTTTAGAGCATATCTCAGTCTTATTTGGGGTATAAGATTTTTATATTATTCCAGAATTTTTGAGATACTTTTTTTAAAAGCGCACTACTATATCACTTAGCGTCCATAGGAAGAAAGGGGAAAGTTTAAGAAAAGTATTATAACTTCGTCGTTTTTCAGAATACATTCATCTATACTGCGATAAGAAAATTCTTAAATATTTTAAAATTTTAGTTTTATTTTTATGAAAATCGGTCGACTATATTATGCAGCTGCTATAAGAATGATCGGAAATCGTAGAGGAAAGTGCAAAACTGTTAAAGTAAAACTAATGTAATATATATGGGCAGTTCTCTGGTGTCGAATGCGACATTTGTACGCAATCAAACCGCAAAAAAAACATGTTCCAAGACTTTATTTCAATTTTACAAAATTTGAAACTTATAGCTCTTGGTAAGCCCTATAATTGGTGCTATGGTCGATTTAGGACAATTGTTCGTTTCCGTTACCAAAATGTATAAAATTCGCACGCGACATAAAAAGAAGTCATTTTCTTTCAGCGAAACCTGATGCTAGATTTTTGTACAATTTATGTTAATGTATTATACATAATGTTGTCTTAATCATAATTTTAGTTTGACCTTAAAATATAAAGTAGTTTTTTTTTATTTACTTTTTATCGATGTCGCACGCAACACTTTTTCCCATCAGACTTCGCGTGTTGTTATACCCTTGCAGGGTATTATAATTTCAGTCAGAAGTTTGCAACGCAGTGAAGGAGTCATCTCCGACCCTATAAAGTATATATATTCTTGATCAG